>OMNZ01095456.1:0-25781 GCA_900303255.1 Lesueurigobius sanzi
AAAATTGTCATGAAATAAACCAAATAATCTAGATGACAGTAGTAAATGTGTCTAATCTAGTCAAAACTGCTCTAAACAAGACTAATATTCTCAAATCCAGTCATTTATCCTGGTGCTTGATTTTAGTTTTGTTGTAGAACCATAAAACAGAACAATAATGATCATTTATTCTATAAAATACTGTTTCTTTTAGTGTTTTTATCATTTATTTGAGCTGAAACACCTCAGCCCTTTCTTTAGTGCAGTCTCAGACCCACCAGGAAGACAAATTTGCTTTCTAACAATAAATATTTTTTCGGTACCAGTTTTCGGTACCAATTTATTTTTCGATACCAGACTGGTATCGTTTAACGGTACCCAGCCCTACTCGTTACAACAGCTCTTAAGATCACACAGGGGTGCAAAAAGTCAGGAAGTGTGCTATCATTGATGAAAATAAATTTGCAAAGAGGTAATAATAATAGTAATAGAATAAATATAAAAAGTTGTGAAGATTAGTAACAGGATAAAACTAAAATGAGTTCAACCCATCAAGCAAACATGGCTGTGGGAGGGGGACCTATCCACGTCAGGCAACAGTGGCACCTCTAGACCGTTTATTTTAATGCCTATTGTTATAAAGAATCTACACTGTCTAAAGCTAACACGGTTTTCGTCTCTTTTAGCTGAGAGTGTTCAAGCTGGCTAAATCATGGCCCACCCTAAACATGCTGATCAAAATTATCGGTAACTCAGTGGGAGCCTTGGGAAACCTGACCTTGGTGCTTGCCATTATTGTCTTCATCTTTGCTGTGGTGGGCATGCAGCTGTTCGGCAAAAGCTACAAAGACTGTGTGTGTAAGATTGCTCAGGACTGTGAGCTGCCTCGCTGGCACATGAACGACTTCTTCCATTCCTTTCTGATCGTCTTCCGAGTTTTGTGTGGAGAGTGGATTGAGACTATGTGGGACTGCATGGAGGTCGCTGGTCAGGCCATGTGCCTCATTGTCTTTATGATGGTCATGGTCATTGGTAATTTAGTGGTAAGTGGCATTGAAATAGCCATTCAATCATTCATATATTGGTACGATAAGTAAATACGGTGTGCTCTATCCCGCCTGTAGGTGTTGAACCTGTTTCTTGCCTTGCTGCTGAGCTCGTTCAGTGCTGACAACTTGGCGGCCACAGATGATGATGGGGAACCAAACAACCTGCAGATTTCCGTCAAGCGTATCAAGAAGGGAATCGCCTGGTTCAAAGCAAAGATGCGAATAGTGATGGCTAAAAAACCACTAATGGAGGATGAGCAGAAACCTTTGGAAGACATGTACGGAAACAAAGTGAACTGCATCGCTAATCACACGGGAGTGGACATTAACCGTGACCTCGACTACACCAAGAACGGGAACGGGACGACCAGCGGCATTGGCAGCAGTGTTGGCAAATATGTCCTGGACGACGCCCACATGTCATTCATCCACAACCCCAACCTGACGGTCTGTGTGCCCATCGCGGTGGGAGAGTCCGACTTCGAGAACCTCAACACAGAGGACTTCAGCAGTGAGTCAGACATCGAAAACAGCAAAGAGGTGCGTTGAATTATCGGCAAATAATTTTTAATCATTAGTTATTCGTTGCCATGTCACACAAAAATGAACTGACATTAGATGCTGATATATAAACAAAACATGGCAGTAGCGTTAACATCAAGACGTCAGCATTGTTCTTGAGGCAGTGGTTTGTCAAAAGAAAGCATTCTGAAGAGGACCTAATGTTTAAACCTTATGGCCATCAGGAGTCTGGGGCACAGCAGATGAGATAAGAAAGTTATTTTTTACCAGTAAAACCAAATAAATGTTTGACTTTAACAATTAAATACAGTAATCGCTTACATAATAATATAAAATAGCCTATTTAAAATAAAGCACTCATTAATTGCTTTCTTACGGCCTGATTTACTAAGACAGGTGCTTAATTTCAAGTACTACTTAAAATTATTATGTGATTGCACCTGATTTATTGTTAGAAACTGTTGACACCATGGCAGCAGAGTGGTTGAGTGGATAGTGCTCTTGCCTCACAGCTAGAAGGTCCTGGATTTGATTCCCGGACCATGCAGCCCTTTCTGTGTGGAGAAAGTTTCCTCCATGCACAATAGGTCAATCCTCCTTCCAGGTGATTCTGACCATTAGCCTTGTTCATGATATGGAGGTGGGTCCCCGGATGCTTGACCCCAGCGGCATCGAAGCAGGGGTTATATGCAGAGGACAGATTTCCCTACGTGGTCAATAAAATTCACCTTAACCTTACATTATTAATGGCACAAATACAATATAGTAATGACTGTACAGAGGCGTTTTAAAACCTTCTGACTACCAGGGGAAATAAATATATATATTTTTAAGATATGATGTGTCCACTGCAGTGGACAAACAGTCCACTCTTGCAGTGGCAAACAACTTATCCTATAGAAAATTACAAAAGGTCCAAATAAAAGCAATGACTAAAGAATCATCCGTGAGACAAAACCTGCTTAATCATGTGTTATAGCCTTCCTTGGCCCGTTTATAATGAATTAATGAATAATCTTTATTGTTATTGCAACAAGTACAATGAAAATGTTGTAGTCCAGTTGGTGTCTTCCAAAAAATGTCAATAAACGTTAAAAGGCAATTAATCCTTTAAAATCACTCATCAGTTACATTAGGCCTATGGTCGGTCACATACTACAATGCTCAGATCATTGTAGGAGCAAACTAGTCTGAAAAAATAGGGCAGAAAATGCATTTTAATATTTTGTAAATCTTGTGATACAAAATGACTTTCTTGTCCCAAAATCATTTTTTGCAGATAAAATCTGCAGCATCAACTTACAGTCTTGAAATGTGCTGTGCATGATCAGAGAGGAAACAACTACAGATTGATAGGATCATATTACACTTATCTCTGATTGGTCAGACTCTGAGTGGTGCTATCATTACAACTCTCCCTGTGTAACAGATCATCCCCGGTCTCCCCTAGTTTGGCGCCTGCTTTAGGTCAAGAGTGATCGCAACAAACAACAACAATGTATATCAGAAATAAAGTGGGTGAAAGTGTAGGTATAACCTGTGAGAGGAAATGGTGATTCGTTTATCTGTTCTTTTCAGTGCCTAGAATACATTTGGCACCTAAAGAGTTAAGTATTGAAAAATTCCTCTGAACAAACCTTGAAAATATTGTTTAGTACAAGCCTGGAAAGTTTGGAGTCTGTAGGAGCTACTAAAGTGGAGATGTTGTTGCCACAACGTGAGAAAAATGCATTTTGAGAAAATGGTCATTCAAGTTACAATTTCTCATTTAGTTCTATGGAGAAACGTCGAATCAGTGCAATAATTATGCTCCTTATTGTAAAGATGAGGTCATTTATTTGTTTCCAGGTGAAAGTTTATACAGTATGTTAAGAGGGCAAACTGGCCAAAATCCTGAAAATTAGAAAACATTAGTTTTTTGAGGGGAATTCATTTGCTCAAGAATTCTGATAAAACAAACTAACTATGAAGAACTTGCTCATCAGACAACTCAAGATCTGAGTCTCCCTCAACCGTTCACAGTGAAATTCTCTCTGCTTCTGAGAAGGACTCCCTTTCTGTTAATTCTAAAACAGAACAAAATGGAGACGTATCTAAAATATGCTAATAACATTTCAAGCTAAAATTTGCTCAATAAAAAGTTTTATGCACTTTATTACTTTTCTCCTTCCCATAAAATGTGCTTGCCTTGATGGCTGCCATATTCCTTGATGGAAAACAGGGAGTTACCAAAGCCACCAAAACCATAGCGTTCACATTTTGGTATCATTGAAAAGGCCTAAATGTCCTTTTGTCATGTACAGGACATGACAAAAGGAATTGATTCAGTTGTATGCACGAAGTGGAAGATATTCAGGTGTAGAAATGTCCACTACAGAGGACAAATCTGCATTGCTGGTATGAGAGACAAATCTCAACAGCACCTGCTTTTGGCACCACTTTAGCTCACACTATTTTGCGTCCGTGCAAAGGTGTGGAATTAGGCAGGTTTTAAATACTGAGTGCAAATTGAAAAATAGTATATAACTTTTTGTGGACATGTGCACCCAGTGCATGTATTACCGCATTAGGGCCACAAATCATATGTAAATGAAAGAATACTGCGGGCATAAAAATGCACAAATTACTCTCCTGCTGATCCACTTTTGCACATGCAAACCAAATGACCCCCGATAGTGTGCAAACAGATTGTCAGTTATCGTCTAGACGTCCCAGTTTTGAGCACTCTGTCCCAGGTGTGCCAGTTTTTAACCGGTGCCGTGTCCGAAGCTGGGTTTTTTTTGTTTTTTTTTACCTGAAACATAATGATTTTGGGCCATGTGTGCATCAAACATACAGTTTTCAGTCCAGCAGGTAAACAAAACCTCATGTCTGTTTTTCATAGCAACCAAACCCATTCAAAAGTCATTTAATTGACATTAACAAACAGTTTACCATTTAAGAGGGGAAGGAAAGCCAAGATTTTACTCGCCCCACAAATGGCCATTGTGTTACAGTACCTAACTTAGAAAATATGGTCACCCTAATATTATTTCCAAATGAAAATACAAAATGCATGATCAAAACATGTGTCCAGCGTGTGGTGCACTGCACTTCTGTGAACTGTAAAACCCTGGGTGTGACTGGCTACTCTTCTACATCCAGACACCAATACGCCTGAATCATCTACCAAGACAGACAGCCAGTGTGTATGAAATGGATATGTACTGATGCATGCAGCTTCACAGAATGCATTTAGAAGACGTTCAGGGCGGATGCTCTGACACTTGATATTCCATTTCAGTGTTCATGTAGATGTTAGCTGCTGCTATCACATTCATTCAGTTCAGAAAAACCTTATCTTCCTTTTGTAATTTCTTTAGAGGGGCTTGCTTTTCTAACTGTACTTGGACATGCAAGTTGTATGTTATGTAATATAACATCTGTGGCACTGGTAATTATATACTAAAGCCAATACAGTTTTATTTCTACAGCAACATTTATACATAAGGATTTTGAAGGGCAATGTAAATCATTGTGTATTTTGGCTTTTATCATTTAAAAAACCTATACTGGTAATATAGAAGAAGAAGAAATAGATAGAAGATAGAAGAAAAAACAATAGAATCAATTAGTGACAACCCTAATTATGACCTACAGTGGCTCTGAGCGGTCTGGATATTGCGTCACCGACAACAGTAATACGTGGGGCAGTTTGCTGGATGTTGTGTCTCTGCTGTAAACGACACATCTTTGTGACTGCAGCTCGATGACACCAGCTCGTCGGAGGGCAGCACCATTGACATTAAGCCGGACGTGGAGGAGGTGGTGGTGGTGGAGACGGTGGAGGAGTACATGGAGCCAGAGGCGTGTTGGACAGATGGTGAGGCTGCTGGTTCCATTCCAGTCATCCTGCGTTCACTCCGAAGCACCAAAACACCAAACACCAAAGCGGAAACAGAGCAGAGCAACCACTGGGGGAAGGGAACGCTTGGGTAGTCTCATTGGGGAGATTGATCGTACATAAATGTCTGAAGACACATACAAGTACACAGTATATTCTGCTCCGGTTTAGCTTACCACAAAAACATATGTAGTAGGATAGGATGAATGAGTCTGTAAGTGCGAGTATGAGACAATGTACCCCAATGGCTTCAAGCTGGCGTGGAGTGTTAGCATGAATGTGTCCTGTGTGTCCTGAACAAACAAAGGTGATTGTGGAATTTGAAGTATTTAGAGAACCACTGCTACCACTATTTCATTTTTATTTTTATTTTTTATTGTACTTTGGTCCCACATTTTTCCCACATTTTTCTTTCTTCTTTGCTTATTAATGTATTTCACAATAATGAAAACTTTGATCAAATTGTGATTGCTAGATGACAATGGAGAGATATTGAGGTATATGCAGTAAACATAAAAACAGCCCATACACAATGTTGTAGACTATGTGGCTGCTGATATTGCTGGGTTTCAGATATGGGCCAATGTTATGTTTGATAGAGATGGCCACATACAGATTTTAGTTGAATTGCTTAGTGACTAAACCAAATGATTAGGTTCAACATTTGTTTTACAGTTCCCTCCACTCTTGACTTGATGTACGACATCATCACAGTCTAAGCCAACAATTAAAGCCTCCCTTGATTTGATGTCACAGTGGCAATAATGAATGTTCCCCCTTGTGCGTCTGCAGCGTGTGTGGCCAAGTACAAGTGCTGCGAAGTGGACATCACCATGGGCTGGGGAAAGCCTTGGTGGTTCTTGAGGAAGACCTGCTATCTGATCGTAGAGCACAACTGGTTTGAGACCCTCATCATCTTCATGATCCTTCTCAGTAGCGGCGCCCTGGTGAGAACCTCCTGAACTTGGCATCAGTCTTGTAAAAGACACAATACAGTTATACAGAGAGAGATGCTCGCTGTGGTGCGGTCAGTTTAGCTGTTGGGGATCACTCAGTGGTGCCTGTAATGGACGGCAAAACATCTCAAATTATGCATATATTCTTGGGATGGAAGTATCAGTTTTTCAAACATGTCACAACTGTCCAAAACAAAGGCTGCACCAAGATGACATGAGCATTGCCGTTATTGTCTGTAATATTGTGTAACAGGAATTTGTTCTTGTGTAAATCATTGTTTGTGATCAGTCTTGAATTGGCTTGTCCGCTTTCATTAACACAACAATAATTCAAGCACATTTTTCTATGCATTTATGGCTGCTGTATGGTCTTTTACAGGCCTTTGAGGATGTGTACATAGAACAAAGGAAGACCATCCGAACCATTTTGGAGTTTGCGGACAAGGTTTTCACCTACATTTTCATCCTGGAGATGTTGCTCAAATGGGTGGCCTATGGTTTTGTGAAATATTTCACAAATGCCTGGTGTTGGCTTGACTTCTTCATTGTTGATGTAAGTCTGACCTTTGTTTCTATATTGTATACTGTATATGTGTTTTATGATGGATATTCATAGATTTGTTTGGAAATGAGGATTTTATAAAGCCATCAGCAATACCACAACCCAACAGCAATGTTTCTATTATAACATAAAGTGTAGATCCAAAAATGATGATTGATATTGATAATATCAATTTATCAACAAACTACTGTATGTTATCAGATAATGATAACAACACATACAAAGCTTTTCTGTTGGATGTGGTAAAAGCTGGAGAGATCATGCTCCATGATGCAGGGTCAGTGATGTGACATGTTGCTCTCAAAAAGCAGTTTAACAATTGGACGGGTTTACAGGGACTGCGTTTTGCAAGACTGCAATGTCTGTTCCTCTGTCACATCGGGGCTCCATCAAGCAGCAGGTTTTTTTTATTCTGCCTCACAATTCTACTACTCTAGGATGCTTGAATATGTTATACACTGAAAATCAATACAGGAAAAGTCCAATCATTTAAGATATTAACTTAACTAATTAAACAGATCCATCACCAAATCATATTCAAGTCATACCAAGAGCAAATGCAGTTGTTCTTGTCTCTCTGCCCTGAAATGTTTGATATGTGCCTTTGTCTTTTCGCATTGTTCTATTCTACTCCTCGTCTCTGTCTGAAAGCATGAAAGACCAGAGCTGAGAACATTCTTCCTATTCCTTATAATTATTGCAGATTGTAAACACACAAACTTTATTTTATAACACATATTATAATCATTTTATAATATACAATTTCAACTACTAGTGATGTATTATTGGCGTATGCAAGCATATTTGCTCCGAGAAGCAATTAGTAAAAACCTGAATGTTCTGGGCCTCTGACTTTCTGTTTGATTTAACCACCTCTCCGCAGTGTCTACCGCCAAATATCTATGAATGGACTCCTCTATCAATTGCAGAATTAGCCAGTAAAATGTGCTTCTATTATTATTTTACTAATAACATTAAAATACTAGATTACTAGATTATATGTTAGCTGTAGTTTTATTAGGCCTGAAAGGAGCAGGATGAGAAAATTTTGCTTCAATCAACCAAACAATTGGTTGATTAAGACACTAGCTAAACTACCCCTAAACAACATTTGAAATTCAACTTGTACTAAACATCCTCCTTAGGCTCCCTTCCTGTAGGTTTTTTTTGCCTTGGGAGCAACACATTTCCAAAGCTGTGAACACCCCTTCTTTCTCTGTCTTCCTTTCCTGTGTCCTCCCCCGACACCTTTTGAAGTCTAACCCAGAAATGTGTTGCGATTGTGCTGAGATGTAATGATGGTGGTGACAGGCGGTTGGCGGTAAGTTTGGTCTTCACAAACGCCCCTCTGGAACCATGTTAGTGACGAGTTTAGCTTGTGCCGTGGCCTCTTTGTCATGTGTCGTGATTGACTCTAAAAGGGGGGCACCATCATTCGACCGGCCTGTGTTTCTCCTCATCCCTTTTTGTTTATTTTCTCTCTTTGAAGATTTTCTTTGCATATGTTTAAGTTATGTGAAAAATGTGCTATCATTTACATGCTAGATTAGCCCACAGTTTGTGACAGTCATTCTTTACTCATCTTTCTTTTCCACTCAGATTATTTCATTTTTCTGTTTCTTCCTTTTGATTTCCGTTTGTTTCATTTGGCTTTGGTTTGTGCTGTCGTCATCATGGGACCACAGCATCAGATGTCATTGGCCTTGCCTTGCAGAGCTTTGAGAAGGACGTAACAGCGCTCAGGCCGCTGCGGCACAGCTTTCTCAGCTGGGGCCAGAGGCTGATACCCCACTAAGGGCACGTCATGGGGTCAGGCTGAAGGTGACAATAACCCCAAACTGTAGTGCAGATCCAGGCAAAATCTTTATTTGACTCTGTTCCCCCACACAGCGCTGTCAACCTGATGTGGACATGGCACTCTTCTTTACAAATCTGTAATTGCCCAAAATGTGCTACATTATGTTTCCCAACAGCTACTGCATGATAGCTCTGATAGATTAATCTGCCATGGTGCTACTAAACAGTAATTATAGTCAAAAATAAGATTTTGCTTGGTTAATCCTCCCTCTGTGACTATAAGCTTTGAATGTTGTGTACTTTTTTACGGTGAGTTTGACTGATTGGTGTCTGTGGCTGGTTTAAGGTGCCTTCAAGTGTGTCTACTGTTGATCTTCCTGACTTGTAAGGAGCTGGCAAACCGTCCATTGGAAACAAATTAATATTGACAGATTAAACAAATTCCATGGATTCTTCATTCAAAAAACATACACAACAGATTCAACGTAGGCAAAAATTCATCTGTAGTTGAAGTGTAGGACGTTTCGATTTTAGTCCAAAGATTGTCATCAGCTTAATAAGGACTTGAGCACACTGTGGGTCTCTTAAGAGTGAACCAGAAGGAAGAGTAACCTCTAAGTCCCTCCTCTCTTGGTGCTAAAAGTAGGAGAACATCTAGCCTCTTCATACTTAATATGGCTCGTTACCTCTGTATTGTCTCACCCTGGGCTAACTTCTAAGGCTGTTGACACTCCCCTATGGCCCTGCTGCTCCCAGTAGTCCAGGGTCATTAGCATGACTCCTCTCTCAAACCATCTACTTTCTTTCGATAAAACCTTAACCTCACTGTCCTCAAATGAGTGTTTGGTGGCTTTGAGATGGAGATGCACAACCGACTAAGGACCACTACCGCTCGTGTTGACCAAGCCTTGTTTTCAGTAAATTTTGAGTCTCTCCAATGTAGTGTTCTTTGCATTCCTCTTCTTTGCAATGAATTGAATAAACTATGTGTCAGAGGTGTCAAAGAGGCCATATTTGTTAAAAAAAAGAAAAGAAAATCCATCTATGAATCGCATTGGAGGACTCCGTTATAAATTGGATCCAATCTATGACAACTTACTGAGACAGAAACCAATTGACAATAACAACCTGAGAGTAAAACAATATCCACTGTCATGCTAATGACCCTGACTACTGGGAACAGCAGGGCCATAGGGGAGTGTCAACAGAGTTAGAAGTTAGTCCAGGGTGAGACAATAGAGAGGTAACAAGCCACATTAAATATGAATAGGCTAAGATGTTCTCCTACTTTTAGCACCAAGAGAGGAGGGACTTAGAGGTTACTCTTCCTTCTGGTTCACTCTTAAGAGACCCATGAGCGTGCTCAAGTCGTTATTAAGCTGATGACGATCTTTGGACTAAGATCAAAACGTCCTACACTTCAACTACAGAGTACATGTGGAATGAAGACTTTGAAGAATTTTTGCCTACGATGGACGACTGAACAACAAAAAACAGATTCAAGTTTCAATGACTTGTCCAAATTTGCCCAAATAACAACTATTGACTGTATGACTGGGCCCGTGCCAGTTTCTTTGAGGTTGTGCGTTAATGTTAATCCTTGGTAACTGGCTGTAAGTTGACCGTACAATGTGTAACTCTGTCCTTTCAGTGCCATCCAGTTCTATTATCATTGTATTATTATAATCGGACTGCCCCCAACCTCCGTTCCTGTTGTGTGTGTGTGTGTGTGTGTTTTCCTGTGACTGTAACTCTCCTACTTAACTCTAACACTATGTGAACTGTGGATGGATGTATAAGATATACCAATGACAGATCTGTACATGTTTACCTGTATTCTTTCTCTTAGGTCCCATTAGTTTGTCTGTCTTAAATTGTATGGGATTTTATGCCTCAGCCCGAGAGCGACATGGAGAGACAGTGTTAGAGGGGCAAGGGTAAGGCTCTCAAGTCTGTTGGGTTTTTTATCAGCCGCAGGTTAACCACTTCCCTTCTCCCTGAACTCCTACTCCTCTAGCTCTCCCAACCCTCCCTCTTGTATCTTTACTAAAACATGTAGCTCTCTGCCTAACTTATACTCTATGTCTCCTCTCACTCTCTCTCTCTCTCTCTCTCTCTCTCTCTCTCTCAACCACCCGTTTCTTTACAGGTACAAAGGACTTTCACATCTCGTCAACTTCCCCAAATAACTGAAAAAAATAATCCCTGCAACTAAAATGACTACACACATAAAATCTATACTAAACATTGACCTTCTCTCTGTGTATATACATGTATAAATGCAATATTATACATGTATATGCGTGCCTAGATTTATGTGTGTATGTCAACAACTCCGCCTATGCCAGGGCCGTCTCTTCCCTAGTGAACCTCACGTCTAACAGTTTGGAACCTCTTTTGCTTCTCTGTTTTTGTGTAGGTGTCTATAGTCAGCCTTGTAGCTAATGCGCTGGGCTACTCCGATCTAGGGCCCATTAAATCTCTCAGGACACTAAGGGCCTTGAGACCCCTCAGAGCCTTGTCACGTTTTGAAGGGATGAGGGTAAGATCCAAAGCTAAGCAGCTGATCCTTCCGCATGCCCATTCAACAGTTTAAAGCATGCTAGAACTGATCTAAAACAACCCAAGGACAAAAAAAAAAAAACTCCAAACTATTGGGGTATTTTTTCAAAACAACCAAATGAAAGCCAAGAAGTCACCTTTTCATGCGCAATTTTGTACCATGCCTTCGTTAGAGCAAAACAATAAGTCATGATGCAGCTGGGGACTGAGTAAAGTTCAACTATCGCTGACAAATTGAACATTGGCTATTCATAATTAAATTGTGTGCTTATATCTTATACAGCATATTTAAAAGAAAAAGAAAAATCTTTCTTTACACAAAGCTGCCTCATCACAAAAATGACAATGAAGAAATCCATTCTATTTTCTTTCTCTTGATTGGCTAAAATCAGTGCGAAATTGGTCGAGGCTAACCGAACTTACATGCCATTTCATTGAGCATTCAAATCAACAATTAGCTGATTGTCAACCTCTGCTTTCAAACGAGAACCCCTCCCCTTCACATGCCCCTTGCTCCCTCTCTCCAATTCACACCCATCCCTCAACGCATCTGGCATCAAGAACAACCAGCAGGAACCGGGCAGCGCCAAACACCAGTCTTACCAGTCACAGACAAACTTAGTTACACCTTTCAGAGGACTCTGTTCAGACTTAACACTAAACATGGGGGTTGAGCCATTTCTTCACACAGACATTCGATTGGTGGTCCCTGTGACTGGCAGTAGTGTTAGGTTGCACCTGGTTGTTGTCACTGTAGTCCCTTCTGTCGCTCTCTCTTTCCCTTCAAACATTTGAATTCCTATCCTCTCTGCTCTTGGACTGTCTGCCATGTCCTCTAGTTTGAGCTTTTCTTCACCTCCTTCAATCAGCCCACATGTGCAGCAGCACTCACCCACCCTCCTGTACCCTTCCTCCTCACCCGTATCCCTCCACTGCTCCCTTCACATCAGCCTGGTTCGGCTAGGATGGGCCAACAGAGGGTTACTCCTCTCCTGCTTGTCCAGGATCTTTCTGCATCAAGGACTCAGACAGAAACCACACACTCACAGTGTTGTGGCTTTGGGAGAAAATATTTGTCAAGCTTCTGCCATTGATGGTGTTATGAATTGCAGCATTAAACAGAAGAGCTGCTGGCAGCATTTGGTGGCAAGTTAACTTCAGCCCTACAAAGAGATGACTAATTCTTTATTGTAATGGTTTCATTGGTTTCTTTTTGCAGGCAGAAGCTTAGCAAATATAAAAGCTGCCATTTGTCACAAGACATTAGCTGTCATGTCATGGCACACAGAGCATACAGCAGGCCCTGCCATTCTGTTGCCTTCCACTCCCACAGGAAGTGAAAATGGGAGGCAGCAACTCAGACCACTCGAAAAGTTTTCATACACAATGATGCTCTTGCGTATGTACTTCCAAAATTAACATCCTAGTAGGAGATGAGGGCTTGTGTCATTATTGAAGCCACATTCATATCCAGTTATCCAGTGACTAAAAGTGATGCCGGTGCATGGAGCAGACATCAATGATTTTAGGCCCTGGATAGGCATTATGGATGATGATGTTTTTATTTTAATTAAATATTATAGATGAACCCATGTCATTTTGGGTTTGGAAATTCTAGAATACACTTTGTTTTTATGGGGCTTTAGCAAAACATCAAAGCTCTATACTGCCCTCACTCTGTGGGGTATGTAAGAGGTATGAGTGGCCCAGTCTGACCCAGTGGGATAGAGAGGGATTTAAACCTGCTGTATTAGTTTTACTATAATGTTTATGTTAATTTCCTTATTCCTTTTTTTTTACTGAAAAGATAAAATGAAGGTCAAAGCAATAAATGAATAAACAGAGTTTGATGGAGAGGTGACAGAGATTTTGAAACTACAGCGGCAGTAGAATTTAGTTATCTTCTGATGACTCCAAAACTAAAAGAAATAACCTCATCTAGACACTGGGCTCTTAAATGAACAGACACCTGCAGCTTCTGGTTCTATTTCTTTGTACAGAATTGTGTCTTAACAGTACAATGAAACCACTCTTGTCTTTTGATTAGCTATGAACTACCAGACATTCATGCAACATGTTTATATTTGCACAAGAAAGCAAATTGACACATCAATTATCTCCTCAGTCATTATCTCCATTCCCACTCATTACTCTGTTTATTTATTGATTGATTTGAGCGGTTCTTGAGATTGCACAATGCCATGTAACACGCATGTAGTTTAACTGCCGATGCACATTTTGCATTTTTGAAAGCCATTTTCCCTCTTCTAGAGAATGCTTTTTCCCCATAGCATGTCCTATTCTTGTAATGAACTGAATTGAATTAATCTGAAGTGGTTCAATTTGACCCCACAAAGAGCTAAGAGTACTCTTAGTGAGTAAAACAGCCATTCAAACCTAAATTGTACATCTGACCATTGCAATGTGCAGATAGGGCAATGCCTGTTGATTTGTCACTGAAGTCTGTGTACTTGCTAAGAGAGTCCTGCTTTTCAGCTCCTGTCTGTCTTTAATGTGGAGGGAATATGGCTTCACAAAAGAGTCTGCCAAAGACATGCATGCTCAGCTGTGTGCCTGCGAGCTGCTGGTCGGCCTGCCTAACACTGGTAGTGAGCTGAGCTTATGAGTACTGCATAAAAATAAGGGGACACTGGGAGATCAGATGGGATTCCTAAAAATGCTTAGTTTTGTCGGCATTGAAGCAATTTAAATAGTTTTACTGCTATTGTTCTAAGGGTGAAATTAGACACTTCATGGTGCTATGGTAAACAATATTTTGTTTGATTACAATAAATACAATCCTGTGCTATTTGTATAAAAGGTACATTCATGAAATGATAAACTTCTAGTTTTTACTTAATATTGTACAACATGGAAAAACTGAATCTATACAGATTCTTATTATTTTTGGAATAGATATAGTATGCCAGGGAGAATATAATAAACACAATATTTGAACTCCTTCTAGCTTTGTGTTTTAGCTGGAGTTTTGCATTAATGGAGATTCACATCAAAGAGCATCTTCAGTCACATCAGTGTGTCACTCATTAGAATGAAGCAAACTGCTTCCTGTTAGTTCCCTAAACTGCAGTGCACACACAATGCTCTGCAGCTCTTTTATTAGGCAAAATAAGAGGAAAGCCTGCAGTGCCGTTTGTGCACGAGTATCACTTAACATCTAGATAACTGTTTAAAGTGTATGTGCCATAGCACTATGTTGTGATATAGGGCTGTAAATCATTGTCTTGCTTCTGGGTTCTCATATTATTTTATTTTTTCTTTCCTGGTTTGGTATAGGTGGTAGTCAACGCCTTGGTGGGTGCCATCCCTTCCATTATGAATGTGTTGCTGGTTTGCCTCATCTTTTGGCTGATTTTCAGTATCATGGGAGTCAATCTTTTTGCGGGCAAGTACTACTACTGTTTCAATGAAACTTCAGAGGCGTACTTCCCTGTTGACGAGGTCAACAACAAGTCTCAATGCCTGGATCTTATCCATAATAATTACACTGAGGTCAGATGGAAGAATGTCAAGATCAACTTTGACAATGTGGGAGCCGGATATCTAGCCCTTCTTCAAGTGGTGAGACTTTGGCTGCTGCCATCTGCCTGTCCTCATTGTGTATGGTGCATGCTAAATATTTCCCCGATTTGCCTTAATTTTGTCCATTTAGAGTTCACTGTGGTATATGTGTCATTCATTTGTGTTTTCTGTGTGTCTCCATGTCTATTTCTTTGTATCTGTGCACAAGCTGTACCACATGCTGGAAAGGTGTTGATTTTAGTTTGAGTATTCTATTTTTCCATAAATTTTGACTTGATCAAGTGTATCTAATTAAAATTTTCTTTTTAAAGGCAACCTTTAAAGGCTGGATGGACATAATGTATGCAGCTGTTGATTCTAGAAACGTATGTATTAATGAATGAATTACATTTCATGTCTATTATTATCTCTCAGCGTAACGTTATGCCTGATTTTTCTCAAGGTGGAAGAGCAGCCGAACTATGAAGTGAACATTTACATGTACATTTACTTTGTAATTTTCATCATTTTTGGCTCCTTCTTCACTCTGAACCTATTTATTGGTGTGATCATTGACAACTTCAACCAACAAAAGAAAAAGATAAGACATATTCTATCTCAAAAATATTTCCATATTTGAAAGTACTACAAACCAGATTATCACCAAATCTTCTTTTGTCCCTTTACTTTGGAGGTCAAGATATCTTCATGACAGAGGAACAGAAGAAGTATTATAATGCCATGAAAAAACTGGGCTCCAAGAAACCTCAAAAACCCATTCCACGACCACAGGTGAGCAAAGCCTTTGTTTGATTTTTGGTACATTTATTATTCACAAAATATTAAACACATCCACTTTCTCTTTACAGAACTATATTCAGGGAATGGTGTTTGACTTTGTGACGCAGCAGGTCTTTGACATCTCCATCATGATCCTCATTTGCCTCAACATGGTGACCATGATGGTGGAAACAGATGATCAGTCGGATGAAACTGAAATGGTCCTGTACTGGGTCAACTTCATCTTCATTATACTCTTCACAACAGAGTTCTTACTCAAACTCTTTGCTCTTCGTCATTATTACTTCACTAATGGCTGGAATATTTTTGATGTGGTGGTGGTTATCCTTTCTATCGTTGGTAAGGATTTATGCAATTATTTAATGTTTTTGTGTTCGTTCTATGAGGTAAATGTTAAAATGATGTGTTTCATGTCTATTCACAGGTATGTTTCTGGCAGACCTGATCGAGAAGTACTTTGTGTCGCCTACCCTGTTCAGGGTCATCCGTTTAGCTCGTATTGGCCGTATTCTGCGTCTCATCAAAGGAGCCAAAGGCATTCGAACTCTACTGTTCGCTTTGATGATGTCACTGCCAGCTCTGTTCAACATCGGACTGCTGCTCTTCCTGGTCATGTTCATTTTCTCCATTTTTGGCATGTCTAACTTTGGCTATGTAAAACACGGAGCAGGTATAGATGACCTGTACAACTTTGAAACCTTTGGCAACAGTATGATCATCCTGTTCATGATCACCACCTCTGCTGGTTGGGATGGTTTGTTACTCCCTATCCTCAACTACCCGCCGGACTGTGATCCTAACTTGGAGAATCCTGGCACATCTGTAAAAGGTGACTGTGGAAACCCATCGGTGGGAATTTTCTTTTTTGTCATGTACATTATAATTTCTTTTCTTATTGTTGTCAACATGTACATTGCTATCATTTTGGAGAACTTCAGTGTGGCAACAGAGGAAAGTGCAGATCCTCTCAGCGAGGACGACTTTGAGACATTTTATGAAATTTGGGAGAAATTTGATCCAACTGCATCTCAGTTTATTACTTTTGCCAAGCTATCTGACTTTGCTGATACATTGGAGCACCCACTCCGTGTGCCAAAGCCAAACACTATAGAACTAATCGCCATGGACATGCCAATGGTGAGTGGTGACCGCATTCACTGCCTGGATATCCTGTTTGCTTTTACAAAGCGTGTGTTGGGTGACAGTGGTGAGTTGGACATGCTGAGGCAGCAGATGGAGGAGCGCTTTGTGGCAGCCAACCCCTCCAAAGTATCGTACGAACCCATCACCACCACCCTGCGCCGCAAACAGGAAGATGTCTCTGCCAGAATTATCCAGAACGCTTACCGAACCCACCTCATCAGACGTGGTATCATCTTTAAGCGTCACTTTTCTAAGCTTGAAAATGGTGGAAACCAGGAAAAGAAAGAGAGCACGCCATCTACTGCCTCTCTTCCCTCTTATGACAGCGTGACCAAACCTGATAAAGAGAAACTGGATGACAACCGAGAGAAGGACAAAAACCAAAAAGATGAATGGGAATCTAAATGTTAGGGTTCAAAAACTGTGAATACACAGTGAGATGAGACTCTGACCCAATTATAGGAAAGTCATTATTTGGACGTATTAACAACAACATGGACAAAAATTGTTTACAGACTCAAATGCAACTGAGGCAGTGTGGTTTCATATGTCATAGACAGCTGTACCAAACCCAATCAGTTTACTGAGGAACTTAACTGCCTAGAGACCAAGTAATGAAAACAGAAATAGTAACTCACTGTGTGCTGGCCAATGTCACACATTCCTTTGGGGACCAACTGCCAAGGCACAGTATTATCTGTTTATTGATGGGAGAAACTGCGAATCCTGCCACCACCGAGTGTGGACTCCCGCAGCATAGGGCTGTTGCTACGGGACCAGATCATAAAGATCATCAACGAGATCCTCAAAGAACTGTCAAAGCAGTCTTCAAGAGGGTCTCAACACAGTTTACCACCACCCCTGAGAAGAATAATAATCAACCAAGTAAGATTAGTTAGGAAAGAATCTTAGCAAGGAACGGGGAAACCCAGAACCATAGACAACGTTTTTTTTTATTTTGTTGTGCTGAGTATATTTGCATCTTTACATTATTTGAGCAGCAAAAAAAGATTACATAAAGCCCATCTCACTAGTCCTTTCATCATCTTTGTTATACTGACATTGAAGAAGGTATTTTCTGTATGGGCTTTCACACTGACCAGGAAGGGATCGTTTGTCATTGTGGTGACTTGGGCTGAAGGAGACTTGCTCAGACCGAGTTTCAAATAAATACTAATTATTGTGCTCGTCCAATGCTTAGAAATGACTTGCATGAAGGCATGTTTTGATCAGGATCATGCATGAGTAATCATAATCCACAAGACACTCATTTTCTGACCATAGCAGTGGCTTGACTTTAAGTTTGAGGCTGTCCACTGGGAAACATGAAGGTATAATGGGAGGATAAAGATTCTGGTTATTAATATATAGATTTTCGTGAATGGTACTTGATGTTTCCACCCATTCGTTTTGCTCTAAAGCTAATACATTAAAATATAATTTTATTATCATTACAGGTGAATGAGGAAAGCACTGAGAGTGCTTAAGTCCCAGTCTGCCATTGAATAACACAGGTTGCAATGTTTTTTGCTGCTCTGAATGTCAATAATGTAAAATTAAGATTGAAGGTGTGTGTATGTGCGGCAGATGCATATCCTCATGTTGAGGATGCACAGATTTGGAGGCCATTCCTGCCCCAATCTGGGGCTTGACTCTTCTTGGCTCTACTTACATCCTGTCATGAAACAGTGTTTGTAACTTTTCAGTGGTCAATGGTCCATCATTGGGAGATAATTTGTCATGCCAAGGATCACTGTATGGCACCAGTCATTCTCTGGTGTCCTCCCCTCTTCTGCTGTGCTTTCTGAACAAGAGGCACATGGGGTATTTTGTTTTAGCTTTGTGCAACTGAACAACTATGTCCCTCTTACTAACTCATTCGATTAGTTTTCTCCCCAATTCATTCAATTTTCATTTATCAGCCAAACTTCTAAGCGAGTGGTGTGTTCGCTAGTGCTTTTGGACAATTTGAGTTGCCAGCTTTAGACTCAGAGTCCTTCTCTGATTTCCTTGTGATGCAATCATTCTCAGAAAAAGGTGTTTTGAATGAGAGAGACAGTGGTTATCTGAAAAAATAGAGCGAACAGAGAATTATCACTAGGACAAACCTTGTCGTGCCTCGTGTGTACGTACAGTGGATAGTTATGAAGGGCTAGCGGTTTGACTGCAGGCTAAATGGACTTAATAGATATAGTCAGGTCATTCAGGGAGGAGGATGGGTAGTAATCAACAGTCAAATGTTGCAGACCAATATACCGGTAGAGCCCCTCCCTTCAGGGTTTCAGACTGACTGCCATTAGAACCGCGGTGAAGTACTTTGGTCTGTGTCAGGATGCTGAAAGTCCCATGTCTGTCAGTGCATCATTGTGCTTTTGTGGGACCTTGTAACACTGTGTGGTGTTGGACCCAGGCCCACACCATATCTCACATACTGTAGGCTTTCAAATGCTATCACCCGCTTCGAAACAGTTAGCCAGAAATGCAGGTTGAAAAGCTAAAATCTGCCCGAGATTAAACCATCAGCAGGCCTCATATTGATGCAGCTGTGTAAATAAGTTCTGTGGGTGTTTTCAAACTGATTCTTGTCCGTGGGAGAGACACACTGCCTCCTTAGATATTCCTGCCATTTCTTTTCTACAGGAGTGACGTTCCTATATTAATGGATTGCCTGGACTCGAATCCTGCGTCCATCGCCACACCACTAATGCTGTTTGGTGTGTTTAACACTGCCTGTACCTGAACTCCCTGTTTGTAAAGATATTTGAAGTTTGTTTACAATATGAGGTCTCCGAATCAGTTTGGCTGCTGCACACTGAAACCAAATACATTCCCAATGAAAACCACAGGAGTGAGTAACTTCACCCAACTCTTACTCGTGTTCATCTTGGATGTAACGTTGTAGAATGATACATCGACACTTGAAAACATAAAAATGAAAAAGACAAAAAAGAAAACATGAAGCATATAGTATTTGTACAGTGCAGGCTATGATGTAAATGGCACAATCGCTGAAAAAGAACGAACTTTTTGAGAGAAACTATAAATACTGTATCATATTTTATTTTACAGGCATGCTTTGTTGTGTTTTTTGTAAATATGGAATTTTAAAAATGTTACAACTAATAATCAAAAAAAATGAATAACAATAATATAGAATGGCTTCCAGCTATGCCCTTTGTCACATTTGTTACCTTTTGGATTTTTTGAGACACTTTTCACTTTGTTGACGGAAAATGAATGAATATAGATATTATATAATACAAAAGATATATACATGTATACATATATGTCTATATGTATATACGTAAAACAGAAGAACACTGTTGGTCACATTTGATTTATGTGCAACACATTCAGTGGATGTCTAAAACTGGTTGTTTCCAGGAGCACTCATATGCAATGTTTCTGCAGCTGCTTGCCATGGACTGTAGCCTGTTCATAAAGAAAGGATGTTACCAGCACATTTGTCACGTACTGTCTGATCTCTCACCCCACTGAGTATAAGAGCAGTGACTGGACAACGCTCCAGACACACTCGGTGCCATCATCATATGCATACAGCCATGTACCTGCTTCTCATCCTCACAGCTCCTCTGTCGAATGATTTGTTTCCGATGTAACACTCAGTGGCATGTGCCTTTTTCTGCTTTTTTCTGCAAAATTGGATGTCAATTCCACACTGATCAAATATATTGAGACTAAATGATTCAAGAAAAATACATTTCTAGTGTTTCCAAACTGTTGAGGATGGGGTTTGGGTTGAGCACAACATAATTCAGGGAATCAGAGAAACTGCCGGAGATCATCCAGACACCCCACTTCATTTTAATATTCTACAGTGTGTGATGTTACCAGAAAACAGCTTACTCAAAGTGTCCTGTTTTAGTGCTACGTGTGTCACCCACTTGGCTTGTGAAAAAGCAGCTTGCCTTTCGATAGTTTGTTTCCTCTGTATTTATGTTTCCATCTGAAGTTTATTTTTGTAACAATATTTGATTATAGGATGCGTTCTTTTTAGCATGGTTTATTATAAGCATTTTTTGTTTTCCTTTTTTGCTGAGAATTTTTAAAAGTGCTTTTCAAACTGTTGATATCATTTGACACCGTGATAAAAAAGATGATATACAATACAATATGAGGTGTGTGTTGCACAACCACTTGGACTTGGTAAGAATATATGAAAGATTGTCTTCATTTGAGCACGAATCTTTTTATTACAAATAAAGCAGCCTTCCAGTTACACCCTGAGTCAATTTGCTTTGTCCAAGTGTCATGTAGAAGAAAATCTGTTTGTTATTTTCTTCTTTGTTGCAGTTTAAGGGCTAATACTTACTAAAACATGTAACAGATAATGGACCTGTCTTATTTATATTAACTGGCTGTAACTAATGTGGTGACAATGATTTATTTTGTATATTATTTCACTTTTGTTGTGCCGTTCAAGGAACAAGTGGATCCACTACTAGACGTCCTGTGAAATGGAGTAAAGTGGTGCTGCGGTAACAGGAATCCCGTCAGACCTAATGAGTGTATTGAATTTGTTAAGAGCCTGTGCGAACATCCCCCTCACCAGATGATGGACTAAAGCCCTCTTGCTGTCCGCCTGTGCACTGTTTGCAGTCCATCATAAATAGCTACAATAACGCCATATAACTTAGAAGAGTGGGGGATGCTGTTTTAGTTTTATGACAGATGTCCAGAGGGAAGGAAAGCCCCCTTTAAAAAGTGATACATGTTGAATTTCTGCACTAGACACTCCCCAAAGACCCTGTCACTCACCCTCTTCCCTCTTTTGACACATCACACATTAAAGTCACGGGCAGTCCTGCTCCATCTCCCTCCTTCCTCAGCGGAAATATCTCTACTCTCGCGATCTATTTCTTCCGTATGATGTTTTATGTTGCACTGTTCGATCCACATTGACTTGGACCCCTAAAAGGTCCCCCTTCGGTGTCTCCGTGCTGTACACCGGGACGGCTGTGGAGTGCAGTGAGGTGGAGGAGACCGAGGGGGAGGGGGTGGTAGAGCACTGCAGTGCAGATAAATGAATGCAGCATTCGAGGCTGAGTCAGCAGCACACTCCTAGTTTGGCCCAACACCTTCGCCAATATATCTGTCCAGATCACCTACACATTTAGCAGGGGCAGGTCACATTTGGAAAAACGACGATACTTAATACTTGTGCACGAGGAGCTGTCCTTGGTGCTGACAGTCCTGCGGCTGCGTCCCACTCCCAGGCTTCTGGGTGGAGCTATCCAAAGGACAGTGTTGGTGGGAGTGGAGCAGCCATAAAACACGGTGAAGTGCACAGTGAAGCTCGACCTAATTCTCAGACAGCCACACCTACACTCCCCTCCCCTCCTCTTCATACCAACGACATACCTGGACAGCTAAATAAACCATTGGGTTTCAGCAGACGCATCCCAGCACAATGTTGGGGGGTGAATATTATTATTGCATTTTACACATGCAGTGCTTTTGCAGAACGGTAGGAGCTCAGAGAGGGGTTTCCTACTATCTGATCCCATTCTACCCCTGAGACCACAGGCTTATGTCTGTGCTGGTATTCCCCCACGCCTGCCTCCCCCTCCTCTCGGGTCTACCCTCACTTCCTCCTCTGTCTTTTCACAATCACCAAAAAGGCAGCAAAGACTCATCTCTCAAGTACAAGCTCCTGCAGTGAACAGGTAGAATACTGGTTATAGTTCTTATGATGAACAAGTCATAAAGATCAGTGTAAACAAACTGCTTCCACTCAGTGTTTATTCGTCCATGTTATGTAACATTGTTAAACAAGGCAAGGCTTCCGTACAACGCTAAATAATACACGCCTTCACACTCACTGTTTTGTTTATGCTGCACAACTATACCGGCTGTTCTCTTGAAGGACAGCTACGCCCCCCACGGGCCACTTTTGATTTAACAGTTAGTCGAAACATAAAAGCTTGGTCTTTTTTGCTTAAAAACACAATGGCCACATATGCTTCCACTTTATTTGCAAATGAACCGAACCATATACAAAAGCTATTTATTTTATATGTATTCACAAGCACTAAATGTTAAAGAAGGATGCCAAACATAAGCACTGTAAACATTTTTGTTACATTTATGTCGTCACTTTATAGACAAAATACAAAAATGATTTACAAAAAAAAAACATGTTAGTCATTGTTATTGCCAAACAGTGATACAGATGGAGCTTTCCTTATACTTCAGCAAACCCAAGCAATTCTTCATGAGATCTAAAATTTAAAAAACGTTATTGATTTATAATAATAAAGATTCAATAATAAATATTTCCAAAATCAAACTATTGTGTAATTGAAGGTTTAACTGACCTTTCTCTTTTGATGTTGGTCAGCCACTCCACGAAGTCTTTTGCCCTAATCGTGTCTTGGTTATTTGTGAAGTCGCTGGTATATGTCCCATCTGAATGTCTTTTGTGATTTGGGTTGAAATGGTGTCCTTCTTCTACGTCATATAAACGCCACCTTGATCAACATAAGACATCTGTAAATATTTAAAATAAAAACAATGCATCTTTAAACAGTATAACCAGAACTGGCTAACAATGGCAAAACAGTCAAGTTATGTTCTGGCTAAAACAATATTATATTATCATCACTATAGCCACTTTAGCCAGTTGAGTTTGATAATACAGTAAGAAAATAGTTACATTTTAGGTCTGGCTACCCATGTTTTTGTATAAAAACAAGCAAAAACACCAGAATGTATTAAAATTGTGGGATTTGAAATAAATAAATACAAAATAGCCAAAGTGCAGTGAACAAAATCAGGTCAAACTGTGAATACAACATGTAATAATAGAGAGAGACATACCGTGCTGCACTGCTGTGGTCTAAAACCATTTCTTCACTGCTTTCACACAGAAGCAACATCATGCACCAGATGAGCAGGATCATCTTCATGCTCCCTGAAATAAAAGCAAAGCAAGGGTTATATTGTTGTATTATGCTTTTCTTTCTCAAACATATTGTAAAAAATCAGACAGTTACCTTGAAAACTCACCAGTGTATCCACTCCTGGTCTATTGAAGGGTTCTAGTTGTTTGAACATGATACAGTATGTTAATAGGAAGCCGATGGGAAGCTGGATAGGTCTAGCATGGTGCATGATGGTGACTGTCTCTTAAATAAGGAGGCAGGTTTCCCACAGTGTCGCTGGGTCCGGTGCTCCGGAGCCTGGCCCCATGCTCATTACAGTGGTGTGCTCCAGGGCTGACCAGACTCTCAGGTCAGTGGTCGAGGCCTCTCTCACAGCAGCAGCTGTGGAATATGTTCTGCAACCAGGAGTCTACTTCTAAAATAATGTCACTTTTACTTCTACAGGTGCATTTTGCAAAGCGTTCAAATCTATTTCTTGTACACAGCAGATGTGTCTGCACTGTCAACACCTAATTGGGTCATTCCGGTCAAATTGGTGGGTTTTCCTATAAGTCGCACTTTTTTCTCATAGTTTGGCTGGTCCTGCGACTTACTCAGGTACGACTTATATATTAATAATTCATATGTTACGTTAACATACCAGACATTTATTCAGTTTGTTGTTTATTTGTGCAGCTGAATAACCATAAATGTGTTACGTTAACATACCGTACCTATTCAGCCTTTTGTTCTTTATTCTATTGTAATTATTATTTCAAGATGAAATGTCTGTTCTTGCCTCGGATTTTGTAAAATAAATTCCCCCCCAAAAATGCGACTTATAGTCCAGTGCGACTTATATATGTTTTTTCTTCTCCATTATGTATTTTTTGGCTGGTGTGACTTACTAACTCTGATACCTGTAGTCTTTTATAGATTGAGTATTTATAGATTTTGTACATGTGTGTGCATTGGCAGTTCAAAGTCCCAAGTCATAGATAAACCTATTCACCTGAACTAATGTACTGTCTGTTTACTGTCTGTTTACCCGTATGCACTGCTACTCACGTAAGCATGTACTTTTCGGATGTACTTGCACGTGGCATGATCTTATACCCCGGAACCACTACGTCATTGAGTTATGTCATTGGTAGAAGTATGTATAAAAGACCATCCCAGTCTGTGCAATGCAGACCAGGGGCAGACCAGGGGCAGACCAGGGGCAGACCAGGGGCAGACCAGGGGCAGACCAGGGGCAGACCAGGCCAGACCTCGGGGTAATGCCACATCTCTGAAGCTGAAGTCATAAAGCAACCAAAATGAATCCCGTACTGAGTCCTTTGTCACCCCAAAGGGAAGCCCACAATTTGACTTATAGTCTGGGAAATACGTAATTGTTTTTTCTTGATAGGCAATTTGCCGGAGGCACAGGCTGGACACATTGAAAATGGATTTCTTGCAAATATTGATAAATATAGCAGAATTAGAAATTAATAATGATAATAATAATGGCTTACACTTATATTGCACATTTCAAGCCTGATTACCAAGTTTCTCAAAGCGCTACACTGTAGACCAGGCTTTACCAAACTTGAGAGTGTTGCGGCCCCCTTATACATCCAAAGACCTCTTCCCTGATGATAAGAATTCACACTACAGTATTTAAAAGAAAATGTAATTGTTTTCCAATGGTTTTTGCTAAATTTTAAATAGACAACACAAGCAAACAGTGACTATACAGACAACTACATCCTACAGACTCATAAAAAGTTCATTATAAACTAATTATATTTTGATGTGATTGATTTGTGGACGTTCCACGTCCCCACAGCCAGATGCTGTGCGCGCGGACCAGGCCGCCGGGGCACCCGCCCTCGACTGCCGCCCAGTCCTCTCAGCACCCGACCCCCATGGCCCCCTCTGCAGGTGGTGAGTCCACAGGAGGGCGGGCCCACGTCATCCTTTCGGGCTGAGCCCGGCCGGGCCCCGTGGGCAAAGGCCCGGCCACCAGGCGCTCGTGTTCGGGCCCCACCCCCAGGCCTGGCTCCAGGGTGGGGCCCCGGCTCCGCCTTGCCGGGCGACGTCACGGTCCTTGTTTGTCTTCTGGTCATGGGGGTCTTC
>OMNZ01095459.1:0-10649 GCA_900303255.1 Lesueurigobius sanzi
CTTAAACACTGCTCAAAATCTACTAAGGCATTCATGCAGAGGAACAAGTACAACGTTCTGGAATGGCCATCTCAGTCCCCAGAATATTGTTGAAAATTTTTATTGAAAATTTGTGGTGTGATTTAAAGCGAGCGGTCCATGCTCGGAAACCATCAAACCTGACTGAACTGAGAGGATCTGTAAAGAAGAATGGTCCAAAATACCTTCCGCCAGAATCCAGACCCTAATTGGAAGCTATAGGAAGCGATTAGAGGCTGTTATTTCTGAAAAAGGATGATGCACAACATATTGAGTAATTTTTCTTTTGTGGTGCCTAAATTTATGCACATGCCTAATTTTGTTTAAATAATTCTTGCACACTTTCTGTAAATCATAAAAACTTTATTTCACTTCACAAATATCAGTGTGTTTGTCTCCTATATGATATATTTAACTGGAATTTTTTATCCAAACAACCAATGATTTATAAAGGAAAATCATGAAAATTTACAGGGGTGCCCAAACTTTTTCATACCACTGTATACTGTACTGTAGTACCTAAGAACCCAAAACAGCATGTCCTTCTCAATAGCACACAGCAATTAAAGGATAATAAAAGAGATATTTTTTAAATATTATATTAACTCTATAATTAAGGGTGGTGAGACATGCTGTATTTCCAGAATGGGTGCTATGTGTATGCAGGTTTTTTCCCAGGGAGGCTGAGGCTACAAAGTTTCTTTCCACTAAATTGTGCCTTTTTTGTGCCTTGTGACTTTTCTAATGTAAAATGTGTGCCCTGGTTCAAGAGGTTTGGGAAACCCTGGACGAGCGGTTATTATACACAATGGGATCATAATTGAGCCCTTAGAACATACCAGTGAAGGGAGAGGAAGATATTGTATAAACCAGATTGAAAGGAAAAAAGCATAAGGCAGAAACGATCACACCATGCTCGAAAAATAACGGCAGACCACGGTAGAAAGAGTCTGGAGGGCAGCGATCTGAGCATCTGAACCTAATTCTACAGATGAGATTTATAATAACCCACTGGGCTGCAGCTCACAAGATGCATATGGTGTGTGCGCTCCAGCTCACTCTCACAGATTCTTCAAGCCTCCACACCGGGATGACTGCCCCGCTCAAGTGTCTTGCCTCGGGTCGACCCCACTCTGCCAAGCCCAGGGAACCACTGAGAAATAATGACTTTCTTCTCTCACTAATAAGCACCAAACTGCGGAGTGATGAAGGCAGGTAACGTGGGGTCCAATTCAAGGGCACACAGTGAGACTCCTGGGCTAATAAATCTGGATCTGGGAATGTTCACTCTAATCAAATCCTATTATTAACAATAGCCAGTTGGGTCATTACCAAAGTGGCATATCATTGTCATGGCTGTCTGTTTACTAGAGCTGCCGAGTTGCAGTGTTGGAGAAGAGAGAACATTCTGGAAACCTAACAAGATTGGCTCTCATTTCAGCAAATGACAAAGACAAAGACGAACACTGTATAGGCTATAGATGAAGTTCTTTTGTACTTTTACTCAACATCTGTTAAAAAGTAACTTAATTGTGGCAATATGTGAAATCTCAAGAATGTCCCACATCGATGCCAGCCACATACAGCTGTACTGGGGCAGTCTGATGCAGTTGTGCCTGGCATTTCGCTGCTGTGGCCTCACAGAATTGTGATTATGGAACTGACCACCACCACCGCCACAATTACAATAATGGGTCCTTAGACTAAACCTTGTTGAAACCAGATCTGAATTGGACCAAATTGTCTCTAAATATAGTACGGGAGACCAGGGTTACTAAAAGTAACAGGGGTAAGTTGTAACAGTGGTCCTAGCAGAAAAGCCTATGAGTCAAAATCCATAATTTAGATGTCTCTAGTGAGCGCTATTATGTAGGTAATGCAGCAGTGTGATGCCATCATAGAAGTCCTTTCAGTTTTGGCGTGAGGCCATTTTGTTTGGCTTCTGACAGGGTGAGTAAATTGTCATTATTTTTTTCAATATTCCTCCTGAAATAAATGCATTTGAGTTTAGCGGTTTGAAAGTGGAACAGTCAGAGAGTGCTATGGCCAACATTTACCCAGGGCACAATGTCTAGAGGAAATACATTAGAACTTTGGTAAAGAGGTGGGAATACTTCAAAGATCCAAGTGTAAAGTTTGTTCAGCCTGAAAGTGAAAATAAAGCATCAAAATGCTGCATCCTGGTGACACTTTCTGCACTAAATAAAGACTAAACTTAGTAAAGTCTAACTCAGACCTTTTTTTTTTACCTTCTCCAAGCAGTTCATGCAGAATGCGTGAGATTTATGGCCCTTGGTGCGAGAGCTGGAGGGAAGGGCTAATTGTGCGAGTCTCACACTCGATGCATGAGATTTGGCATGTCTGCAGTACATGCTATTAATGCTCTGGTCTTCCTTTTCCCTTTTATAAATGCATACACACTGAATGTTTCAACTTACCCCTGTGGTTGTTACATCTTACCCCAGCATGGGGCTTGTTGTACCATTTTGGATAGGTCAACTTGGCATGAGCCCATGCCTTACACATAAAAAGGGGGCATGCAAGCACTGTATCAATACATGCCAGGGATATGTGTGCTTACGCCAGCATTATCACATTTGAGCTATCTTTGTAAATATAAACATCCCTATAAACATCAAAATATTGCAAATGTTACTTTTAGCCCCGGTCCCCCCTATAAACCATGAGAGAAACTAGAGACAAAGTGCTCAGGAAGTCAGTACTACAAAACATTTTTTTGGGGGGGAAGGTGCTCTTTTGTATTTGGGGAGAGAAAAAAAGCAAAGAAACCAAGGCACTGTTCCCACACTATAATTCTCTATTTACATTTTCTAAAAAGCCTTTATTGTACTGGGCTGATACATATTAAAATCTGCTGGTTAACATATTGCTGGTTTCTTCCACGCGTATCTGCTCCAACAAAGCCTTCCTCAAGAAGTGAAGTATACTATAAACCATGTTTCACTAGCAAGGACCACAACCTCAGACATGAATGAAGCTCAAAGAATTTATTAGGAAAGGACGAAGCGAGGCGTAAAACATGAGCGGCATATTTGGCTTCTGAGAGGGCTGGGCTCCCAGGCCTGTATCCCCCCGATATCTGAAAGAGAATAAGATGAAATTAATGGGGGTGAGGAGGGAGGGGCACTGATACGATACGAGAGGACGAGGTGAGTGGACAGGCTGCTTAAATAGAGGGGAGACCGGAAGGGGCGTGGATGTGTTGTCCTGCTCCTGAACTTAAGATAACTTCCCTATCTTCGTTTTAACAAGGGACATCTTTTATTACAGGCTGGTCTCTTAATACTCGATGTATTATGTGACAAATGCAGCACTTAACTCATCTCATTTGCAAGAGACCTCACTGTAATGCGTTAGTGAAGCATACACTGTTGAAAACAAATACAGTTGCAAGTGGCCCTGACAAGTCGACCTGAAGAATCACAAGTACAAGCACCACTGCTATAATGGATCCATGAACACTGGAGACACGGTGTCTGAAATGTCTACAGGAATCAACATCTGTATAAAGCCCTTTACAGCACTCAAGGTGACCAAAGTGCTTTCTAGTAAAATCAAACAGGCAATCTCAATGAAATAACAGAACAAGAGCCAAAGACATACTGTATCAAGAATAAAATGTCACAGCATTTCAGAGTATTAAAAGTCAGTCTGAATAAGTATGTTTTGAGTGAGAGAGTGTTGAGTCAGTGATGATGCATGACAGGGGGCAGTTTATTCCATATAATCTGAACTTGGAAGAGCATAAGCTGAATAAGCAATTGTTGAAAGGCCCTCTTTAGCTACTGAGCTTGTAAAACTCTTGTGAAGTTGTTTTCTTTGCTGCTCGGACATGTAGTTATATAGTTAATACTGATACTGTCAACATCCCATGAAAAAATATTATGTCCAGTCATATCATTTTGTGTTAACACCTGCTTTGTGAAGATTCAAATTATATTTCCAGTTTAATGGTGATGAACGTGTGCACAAGAGTGTCCTTCCAAAAGCCACCAAAGCCATAATCCATGTTATTTTTGTTTTACGGTCTAACATCGCCGTACTTTTTTACGACAGTGACCGTTCTACACGCCAAATGGGACTGACGAGACAGAGTTTTGCGAAGGGTGGAAACATGACAGAGGTAGCGGCCGCTTTGTTTGAAATTCAGGTTCTGACTTTAGCGTACGCGTGGCTCTGATGAGGGCCGATCGGGGCGCCCCATCTGCCAGGCCGCTGTGCTGATGGGGGCATGTTTAAAAGCTGGCAACGCTGTCTTATCACCTGGCACCCCGCTCCTCGCCCCACTCAAGGTCACGCAGTCTGGCACGGCGTATAGACAAGCGCTGCTCTGGGAGAGAATGTGCGAGGCATTTCTGAGCAGGCGGGCTGGGCTGGTGTGTGGTCTGTTTCTACCTGCTGCGAGTTTAGTATCACAGAGCTGGAGGTGAGAATTACCAGAAATGCTTTGATTTATCTGCAGTTTCACATGTTTATTTATTGCAAACAGGTGAATGACTTGTAAAAAAAAACCTAAACATTTAGTACAAATACTGCACATATACTGTATTAGGATTTTAAAGGAATAGGCCACTATTTTCTATACTGAGATATGTTCTTGCCTGAGCTTAGTCAAGTTGATGCATACCCGGCTTGGTCTTTGTGCGTGCTGTGAGTCCCGTAAATAGACCGTTGATGTTGTTAGCATTAGCCTCTCCCAGCGTATTCCCATGGTCCAGAACGGGGGTGAAGTTATAAGCCACCAAGTTGCTTCACGTTTTTCCTATTTAAATACGGTTATGTGAGTAGTTACACGATCCAAGTATAGTTACACAAAAGAAACATGTTGATTTTCTAAACAGATAAAAAGTGGTACTATATTGTAAGGCGTAATAACACCATAGGAGCACTTCGATGACGTATTACTGTGTTTATGTAACTACTCACATAAACGTATTTAAATAGGGAAAATGTGGAAGAGTTTGGTCGCTTCTAACTTCACCCCCGTTCTGGACCGTTCTGGAACATGCTGGGAGAGGCTAATGCAGGATTTATACCGGTAGCAGCAAGTCAGATTTAATGCTTTTTAATGACATTTTAATGCCCAAATACTACATTTTTAATGCCGCAAGCGCCACAAATCGGTGTGTATATCATATTCATTTCCATATTCAACAGAGAATTTGATAGAATGGACAACTTTTCTCCAGAAATACTGTATGATTTCTACCAAAGCTCCAGTCTAGACCCTAATTTTTGTAAGTTTGACGAACTTCTGCTGTAATATTAGGTGAACATTATTTTCCAAGAACTTTTGATTTAATGCTTGTTTGAATTCTATTTAATGCTTTTGAATGACATTTAAGGCCTTATTTTTGGCACAATTCATTTAATGACTTTTAATGCTTTTTAATGCCCCGCGGAAACCCTGTAATGCTAACAACATCAACAGTCTATTTACGGGACCCACAGCACACACAAAGACCAAGCCGGGTACGCAGCAACTCGTCTAAGCTCAGGTAAGAACATATCTCAGTATGGACAATAGTGGCCTATTCTTTAAATAGCAGTAATTTTAGCAATATTGTTTTTGATTAGTCGACTAGTCCACTGGTTCCCAAAGTGGTGGTCAAAATGGTTTGCAGACACAAAAAAGTCCCTTTCGGACGGCAAAAATGCTCAAAACGCCAGCTTTGGATGTATTTTGAAGAGGTGACAATTGTTAGATGCCAAAAGCATAGAAATGAGCGTGTGTTGGGAGGGGCTTCTCTGTTGCCGATGGTCTATAACTACAGTGGCAGATATCACCTCTTCTATGGGGTCGTACCCTGCTGCCTGCTCCTCCTCGGCCCTCTGCCCCGTCCCTGCTCTTTTTTTCTCTTATATATTATACTATTATAGAGTAGTTTTCCTCCGTTGACCAGAGGTGGGAGGAAGGGAGAGAGGGGTGCCTGCAGAATGGCGAGACAATTTCCCTCAACTCAGGGCAGTTTTTAACCTACAGTGGGCTAAAATCGCCGTATGATTGTATGTGAGAGCATAGACAGGATGTAAATGTGATATGATGAGGGAACTGCTGTTCTGTTTGTTTTCTTGCTTCTTCCTGGATTCATCCCGATATGTGAACTGCGTCTTTGCTTGCGTCACTAGAGCGAACCTCATTGATTGGTTGCCGCGCCGCGCCTTGCTCCAAAACTTCTGATTTTTTTGCCGCTTGGAAAACTTGTAACGTGCGGCACACGCTAGAAACGCGATAAAAGCTTCAAACCGTTCAGCTCAGGACGATCTCTTGACGGCATCTACCATATACCGTATTTTGAATGTAAAACCGGCGCCTTTGCCGTCCATGAAGCCTTTGGTCTGAACGCGCTATAATACTTTCAATGAAAATGCCATAAAATCTGCAGAATAAGGTACAAAACTACATCTATTCCGCACGTCAAAATGAAGCCACTTAAAGAAGTACTTGCAGTGGAAACTATTTTTTTTTTTACCCTAGTACAGATACTTCATTATAATATTACTCAAGTAGAAGTAAAAAGTACCGTATGATAAAGATACTTTAAGAAGTACAGTTACTCCAAAAACATACTCAAGTGCATGTACAGTATTTGAATGTTTGTCAACTGGGCAGGTTTTAGATTTGATGAAATTATTTTAATAGTGGTCACAATTAATCAGCTCTTCCAATAGTTTATTTGGGTGCACAAGTAGTAGTACAAGTAAGTGATATGTGTGGTAAAGTGAATAGTTGCAGAAGTAGTATGTTATGTATGACATTGCAGGAAGTAAGTTAAAAAGTTCTTCCATATGTACACTATACTGTATGTATTCCTTTGGCTTATATGACTGTTTGGGTGCTGCTGCCTGTGTGCCACAAACATAAAGGATTTTAGCATAGAATTAGCTTTAATTGTTATTCTTCATAAGCTGTCAGTTTTCCCTTGAACGGGAAAAGTCTTTTACCTAATCACTAAAGCTCTCAGCTGTGATTTAATACACGCCGGCTATGAATCTTTCTATGGATATTGCTGTCATAGCTCCCATATTTGCGGAGTATATCATTTAGAAAATTGCAGGGATGACATATGGGCTCAGATTTACAGCATGGGGGGAATTCTACACAGGTTTAATGACGCGAACACAGAACTGCTTCTTTCTATCGTGTTGGAGGTTTTAGTTTGAACAAAACATACCGTCATGTTCAGAGTTATTTCGGATGGTTCCGTTTTCAATAGGGACTTGTCACTGTGGTCAGAATCTGTAAAGTGCTGTGATCATAATAGCATTCTGAGAGTTTTATAGAATTTAACATATTACCATAGACACCTTTTCGTTTGTTTGTTGGATAACTTTGGAACTGGCCACAACTGACCCCTTTAGGAATTATTATTTTTGCCAAAAAGACACTTTTGTCAAAGTAAAGTAATCAAGACATTGCAAAACATTTTATACATATAAGTTTGTAAATTCAAATCTGGAGTATACCAGACCTTATATGTATTTTTTCCCTCCTCAAACTTTCCCCCTGCACTTTATTTTTGGTGCCGAGACACAGGAACATTGTGTGACTTGTCAATGGGATTTGGTACAGTGTGACACATGCAATACAAGGCCAGCAGGACCTTGCAATAAGCAATCTGACAAGCTATAGAGCACAAGACGGAGTGAGACAAGGGAATAAATCCTCAGGATGGTGTCCTCGTCTCTGCTGCTCTTTCCTTGCCACTTAATACAGTATATGCGGCCCTCCTGGTCCAAATTACTTAAATTAAAAGGATAATTAGCTCCATTTAGCATGTTTATTAAGAGCAATTAATACCACAACAAGTAAGACGTAAGATTATTTTAACACATTTTAACATTATGTGTAGTCACAAATTTTAGGATTTGGAACTGAATTTAAAGACATTTCTAAAATTACACAATAATTTATTTTGCTTCCTTTTATTGTCTTCTCTTCAAATAGTCCTTCCTAAAGCTACCACTCTTCACTTTCATTTTAATCCTTGTATGTTAAAAATATGGGATTCGGATCACTGCATCATTGTACTTCGGAAAAAAAAGTAAAAGATAAGAATATATTCCATTACTCATTTCATCTAATTTATCAGATCTATTTACAAATGAATAAAGATAACTAAAATGAATCCTTACTATGCAGTTTAAAATGCTGAGAATATAAACGCCATGAGAGTTTAATACAATTATATATTACATATATTGATGTTAATTAGAAAATACAGTATATGTGGATATTTTATTCACCTGTTGGCTTATGTTACTTTTTTTGCATTGTAAAATCCCAATGCCTGTGTTTGCTTAACTACGGTCTGCTCAGCTGTCCTCCCGAGTGCATAAAAATATGATTTTTCATGTAGAAAGATTATGAAGCGTAGTAGTTATGTTGCTGTCATCTCCGAGATGTCCACGGACCCAACGTGTGTGAAATTAGGGGCGAAAAGACTTCTCCAGAAATTGCCGTAAACAATCATTTTGCTTTGGCCTGGATTTTTTTCTTCTCGCGGTTTGAAAAGCTATCTTCGCGTTTATTGGGCTGGAATTAAATTGTTCTTGGAAACGCAATAAGACGTGATGTTTACACGGCTCTTTCATTTATTATTTGCGATTTAGCGTCTGAACGGGGCTTATGTTCGCAAACACTGAGCCACAGCGATGGGGGAGAAGAGAATAATAAAACATGTTTAAATTATTGATTGGGACATGACAGGCCCACTGCCCCCTCCAGGCACACTTCATCAATATTTTCCATACAATTTAACCCACTGCTGCCAGGACGTGCCTGCACATAAGCAGCCTGAGAGTGATGCCTTGTCCGTCTCCCATTGAGCGCTGATGCATTATTGAAGGCGAGATGTCATTGTGTTCCTAGAGGCTAAGGACACACATATTTCACTTGTCACCTGTGCGCCGAGAAACCACCAAATCCCCTTTTTGCTATGGAGATGTGGCCAGTACCTGAATAAAAGGTGAAAGACTCTGTTCGAAGGAAAATCTCAACCAGACTAGGGATGTTCAGGGCTTTGTCAATGGCAAAGGGAAGGCTAAAGGATTGAGCTGTTTTCCTTAGACCCTGATGCGTTGCACAGCTTATCCATGTGAGGTTTATGGCTACGAGGTGAAGTGGACAACACAGATTAGCTTATGTGGAGAAGAAGGGGGGTGGGTCAGGTTGTATTGTTGTAATGCTGCCTTTATGTGCTTGTATAAAGATTGTCTTATGCAGCTGGGAATTGGAAATTACAAGCACACTGTGCACAAGTGCTTTTATGGTTGTAGCTGAATCAAACATTACTAAACATATAGGAATTCACTGTAAACAAGTAGATTCACATGACACCACTGCCCTTCTGGATATCTGATTTGACTGGTAAAGCATATCAAGTTCAAGTTATGAAGTTTATTATGTTTTTCTTCAGGATGCTAATTGGAACAAGAGATTAAATTGAATGAATAGTTTAGGCTTCATTAAGATAAAAGGCATATTATCTCTTGAAAAATAGAAGAAAGCTTGCTGAAACCGTACCATGGGAGTGTGGTGCAGGGAAAGCAAGACGTCCGAGGCATGCAGTATTAGCAAAGTTAAAAGTCCTTTATTGATCTGGACAAAGCTGACGCGTTTCGACTTACGTCTTCATCAGAGCTTCATAGCATATTATCTCTTGTTGAAAGGTCAAATGTTACAGTATATTATCTTGTAATCTCTCGTATCAAAATTACATTCATATCAAACACATGAAGGATGCTTAAAGGAATAGTTCACCGCTTTTACATGCATACATATGTTCTAACCTGGGCTTAGATGAGGCGATGCGTGGCTGTCTGGTCTTTGTGCGTGCCTTCATTCCCGTAAGATGACCAAAGACGGTGTTAGCATTTTGCCTCTACAGTATAGTCCCATGGCGCCAAATTTTGGAGAAGTTAGAAGCCACAAATCTCTTCCAAGTTGGCTCTGGATCTGCTACAAACCAGTCTCCATCATCTACAAAGTCCGCCATTGCAAATGATTCCGTGCAGTTTGTGCGTAGCGCGTCGTTGTTCTGTTGCCAGAAGTGAGTGGAAGGAGGCATCTCTCGGGGGGGAAGCTTACCGCGCAGAGGCCGAAGTACTCAAACTATAATGCCCCTTTTTTCCGCTTAGAAAATTGACAGTTTAAATTTTGTGCAACTATACTTTGAACGTGTAACTATTGGCATAACCCTATTTAAATAGGGAACACTTGGAAGAGATTTGTGGCTTCTAACTTCTCCGAAATTTGGCGTCATGGGTCTATACTGTAGAGGCAAAATGCCAACAGCGTCTTTGGTCGTCTTACATGAATGAAGGCACGCATGTAAAAACGGTGAACTATATAGTTTGTTTAGCGTTTGTTTTCAGAACTACCTACAGCTTAGGGCTGATCGTTTTATGAAAAAATAAAAAATCTTATTATTTTCCCCATATTGAACGATTTCGATTTTTCGATAAGATTTTTGTCTAAATATAACATAATATAAATTAATAAAAACAAATAAATATGGCCTTAACTATATAGCGGTGATTATACAGATTGCGGGGCATGGCCTGATCCTGTTGTAATGCCACTTCTAAACTGTGCTAACTGCTAACTT
>OMNZ01095469.1:0-10804 GCA_900303255.1 Lesueurigobius sanzi
AATGGATAATCCCACATCAGCTGTCACTAATTTGCAACTTTGGAATATTTTGCTGCATAAAACACATACGTCAATAACTGTATCTGAAAGTGAGGCACCAACTGTGGGTGCTATAGGGCTTAAAGGGTTAACTATTGCCCAAGTCCAGTTGTTCAAAGTATCGTTTTGTCTCACCTTCATTATAGTAGTTTGGTCCAATGCTTCTCAGAAGCATCTACAGAAACTCCAAACAGCTCAGAATAGAGCTGCTGATCCTGCTCCACTGTCCTCTCCAAACAAATGTACATGAGATGCCCACAAGACTGTCCTGGCTAACACTAGAGGCACAACACAAGCAGGTCTTCTGATGTCCATGCACAAAGTTATTGTGGAGAGAGAACCAAGATTTTTGTCAAGAAAGAAAGTGGGTTTGTCACAACTATGTGACTCGCCAAGTATCTGCTTCATTGGTCGATCCTAAAACAGACTTTATGAAAAGAACGTTCTTTACAGATGAGCAAATGGAATGCCCTCCCTGTTCATGTCAGAGAAACTAAGAATAAAGTCTCTTTTAAGGAGATAATAAAAGGGCAATTAGCACAGAACAGTTCAGTGTGATTTACAGGATCAGGCTATTTATAGGTCAGTGTCAATTCTATAAATTGTATGTACAATTTTGTACTTTTCCTGTTTTGTGAATATAATTTTATATTGAGGACCCCAGGAAGACTAGCAAACACTTTGTGGGAGCTAATGAGGATCCTGATAAAGAATAAACAATATTTGTTTCCAGGTGAAAGTATAAACTGTAAGTTTACAGTTCAAACTGGCCCAAAAGCTGAAAATAAAAATAGTTTTGACTGCAATGTGTCCATTGTGTGTATATATACAGTACAGGCCAAAAGTTTGGACACACCTTCTCATTCAATGTGTTTTCAATGTGTTTTCTTTATTTTCATGACCATTGATAAAGAAGAAATTCCACTAATGAACCCTGATGAGGCACACAGTGAAGTGAAACCATGTCAGGTGACTACTTCTTGAAGCTCATGGAGAGAATGCCAAGAGTGAGCAAAGCAGTAATCAGAGCAAAGGCTGGCTATTGTGAAGAAACTACAATATAAAACATGTTTTCAGTTATTTCACCTTTTTTGTTAAGTACATAACTCCACATGTATCATTCATAGTTTTAGGATCTACAATGTAAATAGTCCTGAAAATAAAGAAAACACATTGAATGAGAAGGTGTGTCCAAACTTTTGGCCTGTACTATATATATATATATATTTCATAGCATCTGGCATTTCCCTCTCGGTTTAAACATAAAAAGTACACACATAAAATATGGTTCTAGTCCCTTTAAAATGTTTCCTATCCCGAGGCAGAGCAGTGCTGCAATGGCTCGCATAACAAAGTGTGTCTGTCAGGCGGTGGGTGTGCGCTGCTCGAGGTGAACATGAGGACTGGGGGCCATCTCAAGCCCTACACTCGCCATGTTTAGGGGCCCATTGAGAGAATTTCGCAGCGTTAGTCATCGCAACAGCTCTCCGCAGTGTGTGTGTGTGTGCAGCGCCTATAGCCCCTGCCTGGTACCGTCACTGGGTCCTGGCTGGGCTTGGCTTTAGTGTAGTATCGGTGCACTGCGGCCGTTGGATTTGGGCTTTAGCGCGCGCACGAGCCGGTGTGGCGTTGTCAGCCGCTCGCGCCGCCACCGCTGCCGCTGTCGGTGCGTGGGTCATTAGGGTGTTACTGACCAGGGGCCCGGGATGTTTGCTCACGTAAGCCGTTTGATGGGATGAGGGGCGCAGGGGACCCGGATACTGCTGCTATCTCACCCCTCTCGCCTCTCCTCTGCTCCAGCTCCACAGGACAGCGCTCTGACATCCACATAAGTGGATAAACGAGCCGACCTTGCGTTTTCTCTTTTTTTTTTACTTGTGCTTTTCCCCCTTTTCCACGAAGCGCCCACCCATGCGATGCTAGCCTATTAGCTCCGAGGGAAGAGAGAGAGAGTGCGCTGTGGATACATAGAGGAGGCTAATTTACGAGTTTCAGGAAACGGGAGATACCAAAAGGGGATCTACGGAGAATGCAGCGTTTTTTGAGCATGCACACGCGGGCTGTTGGCGGTGCATAGGCGTGCTGTGTGTGTCCCCCCGCGGAGGCCGGTCGCCGTGCATGGGGATGGCATGGACACTGTCACTCGGTCTGCATCTCTGTCCCAGCTCCAGCCCCGCAGCAGCAGCAGCAGCAGCACCACAGCAGCAGCAGCGCAGCACCGGCTAACGGCATGAGGCTGGACCCACTGCACTTCTCCATGCTGGTCATCGGGGTCTCGTTCGCCTGCTACGCCCCGAGCCTCAACTCCCTCCAGGACCAGGCGTACCGCTCCGCCGTGGTGATCGAGGGCGAGGTGCGCTCTTTCCCCGACAGAAACGCCACGTCGCCCCGGGAGCCGTACAGTGTGAATGTCAGAGTGCTGGACGTGTGGCGCGTCAACAGCGGCGGCCTAGAGCGGGAGCAGCTGGTCACAGTGGGGGACTTCGGCTCCGAGGCCCCGTGCACCCCCGTGGAGAAGGACCACCGCTATATCTTTTTCATGGACCCCACGGGGGAGCCGCTGGTGTTCAAGGCTTCCTACGCCCCCGTGGACGCCAGCGAGCCCGAGCTGAAGAAGGACGTGGAGCGGGTTTTGTGCGAAGACTGCGGTAAGTTTCCGGATTTTTACACACTGACAGCCCGCGAGCATCTCAGCCAAGGCTCTGCTGGAGTGTATGGCATGTATAGCGTGTGGCAGCCATTGACATTTACACACAAATTCTTCTAATACAATTGTCTGACGTGCAGGGCCGGCCCAGCCTAATAAGCAGACTCTGCAGCTGCTTAGGGCCTCGAGACCCCCAGGCCCCCCCTAATATTGCATACATTTGTTCTACAGGTGTTGTGTGCCTCATGAATTTCCCTCAAAGGTCCATTATCTCCTCAAAATAACAGTACACTGCAAATAGTTGTCATATAATTATATTGGCCCTTGATTTGAGTATCATTTCAAGACATTTACCAGTGGGGTAAGTTTTTAACACTTAAATTAAGAAAACACATTGGTAAATTAATATTGTTTTAATCTAAATTTGAGTAAAAATCTAATCTCACTGGCAGAATTCTTGAAATGAGTATATTTGCCCTTGATTTGAGTAATCAAGGGGGTGTGTCTTAATTTAATTGTAAACACTAGCACATTTCTTGAATTATATTACTATTATTATTTCTAGATTTCCTTTTGTAGTGCACTAGTTATTTTGAAGATACTTTCTATATTTGAGGAAAATGTATGAGGCATACAATATCTACAAATCACTGCTGGGGGGGGGCCCTGGTGGTCTTGGGGCCCTACGCAGCTGCCTAGTCTGCTTATCAGGCTGGACCGGCCCTGCTCATAAGACATATCCAGCGCAGCTCTCATAGCACCCAATACTAAACTACTCATTATTACACCACTGGGGGTTGCGTGGTTTCTAAGCGAGCGTAATCTTCAACATTTTACGCACATAACCGTTTTATGACGAACTTATTTTTGTGAACAATTTGTAAAAACATTAATAAGGAAGACTACAATGCAGCGTTTATGGCAACCACCGCTACTACCGTGCCGTTACCGTGCGTGAACTGTGTAGCGTGAGGTAAAGCGGCCATCGCCAGAGTTTACGCACATGCTTCTCATACATTGATTTGGCTACATCTGATTTTCAGTACGGATAGCACTGTGTGTAATAAGACGGTTAATAAACCTAGCGTGTGCAGTCCTTGTGCCCATCAATTCTTTCTACTACTCAGCATACTGTAGCATGGAGTGAATTGCGTGAAGGTATAAAGCAGAAATGTGAAATATTCACGCGCAGATGGTCGAATAAGATGGACATTTGTCGCTCTTTTGTCATAAAAAGATCATTTACAGTCTCAACGGCCACAAAAACTATTAGTAAGCACAGCAGTCGCTCGGTGTCCAATGAGTACATACTAGAATTTTACGCACAATTGCGCACAACAACGAAGCTCTCGCCATGCCGTTTATTTTCCCACCTCATTCTAAAAATCTGATTTCAAGACCCTTGAATTGTTTGCTTTGGTGAGATTTGCCTCATGAACAGCCCGTGTGTACTGACAGATGGGATCCGGATAGTAGCGCCATGTTCAAATCATTCATACCATTGGATTTTACGCACAATTACGCACAGCCACACCTCTAACGTCGTGCCATGTGATTGCCACTACAAGCTTAAGACTTCTTCTGAAATATTGATACATTTGATTCACCGGTTTGTGTCTTCAGAATAACGTTGTGAACAGTGGGAGCTGCTCCCTGTCAGTGCAATGAAAAGACGCAATGGCTAACTACTCATGGTCAGAGGTGGGGAGAAATCTGCTGCGCTATTTCCTCAAGTACATGTACCAGAGTAACTTTAGGAAGAAATTGTATACTTCAATATGTAGTTTTATCATGCAATTAACTTGTTGAATTGTATTTGTACTTAGTCGGATTATTTTGAATGTAACAGAACCCTTAAGTACTTTCACTTGGATTTTTCCCGTCGAATGAAAGTTTGTGCACAAAAATATTGACTTATTCCTTACACCTTATTATTCAGTCATTATTTCTATAGTGAATCACTGCAGGTGAATAGGGACAGAATTAAATAGAGTGATATCAATTTGAAACCTTTGCTGTTTATTACTAACATAAATATGATTTTATTCTCCATTTCACACATATCACATACTGCCCAAAGAGTTTATTTTCTATCTTATTTTTTAAAATCTTATTTAGTGTGTATAAGAGATGCTTGTTTAGTTTATGAGAGACACTGCTATATTTTTTATTTTATTTTTTATTATTATTATTTTCTTCTGATGCCACATTTTTTGCACCCCCCTGTGTCATCCCGTCCTAAGAGCTGTTGTAACAAGTGAATTTCTCCATTGTGAGATCAATAAAGAACTATCTTATCTTATCAAAAAAAAAACAATATTGCATATTAAAAAATGGACAAATTGACTTTTTTGCCACCAAAATCTAAATAATGGATTGAGCCAGGTCTAAATGTATGTTGTTGTTTGTATACAGTACTAAACTAATGTATTAGAGCATCACCCAGTGTAAGGCGTTTACCACTGCTGCCATAACTGAACAGTATTTCTGTTTACCAACATATCTTTGTTTCTATGGGCCTCATTCACGAAACAAACTTACACACACATTTGTTCTTAAGCCCGACTTAAGAACATTTTTGGCATTCACAAAGTTTGTTCTTAAGTGAAAGAGTTCTTCTGGAAGAACAAATCCTAAGAACAGTCAGGAGGACTCTTAAGCACAAAAAATCAGCAGTTTTATAATATTATCACAGTCAAAGTAGACCCAAAAACTCTAAGTTTTTCACAGCATGAGTAGCATTTTTCTAAAAATTATTTCACTTAAAAATATATTTTTTGAGAGGATGAAAGTGATCAGAGGTGGCCTAGAGCAGATATAGTTAGTGTAGACTTTTCCTATGTTTCTATAATGGTTAAGGAAAACGGAATCTGGAGCTGGATCTGATTGTTTAATGTTTATTTGGTTGGGACAGTTCATGTTAATGAACACACATGAGACACGTGCATGCAAACACACCACTCTGGATTGTAGCCCTGGGCTAATATCCATCCGTTGTCCCTCACTCGTACTCACAAATGCACTCTTGTTGTATTGTATTGTATTGTACATGCTTTTAGTGGTAGGAGAAACCAGAGGAAACGGGGAGAACATGCCCGGGCCAGGACGGGGCCGGGATTGAACCTGGGACCTTCTAGCTGTGAAGCATGAGCGCTAACCACTGTGCTACCATGCCAAGTCAAAGTCCAGACTTGAATCCCATTGAACAGATCTGGGATTTGATCAGACCAAAGTCTCATCCAAAGCAAGTCTCTGGGAACAGCTACAAACTATTTGAACTCAATAACAAAAGAGACTTTGCAAAACTACATAAAAACAATGGCATCAAGAATGAAGCTGTTCTCAGGGCCAAAGGTAGATATGGACATTTTAGGTTATTATTTGTCAACTAGGACTATGTTGTTATAAATAAATCAAGGTGGGAATTAAATATAGGGAAATCCCTCTGAACAAACCTTGAAAATATAGTTAAGTGCAGGACTGTAAAGTCTGGAGTCTGTAGGAGCCACTAAAGTGTAGATGCTGTCGCCACAGTGCTAGAGAAAAGCATTTTGAGAAAGTGGTCTTTGAATTACAACATCCCTTATGGTTCTATGGAGAAACGTGGAGTTATGGTCTTTAAATGAGGTCATTTATTTGTTTCCAGAGGAAGTATGTATATGAGAAGACTGGCCCAAAACCTGAAAATTGAAAACATAATATAGTAGTTTTGCCTGCAGTGTCTCCTCTTAATGAGAAACATGAGTCTTTTTTAAGTTTATGATCTTTTTGTCCGATGACATCACTATTAAAAGATAAATCCGACTTTTGGCTCATAGTTACATAGTATTTTTTTCTACTTCTCCTAAAATAGTTTTAAAGCTACATTACTTTTACTTGACTAGATGCAGTATTTAGACTCTCACACAGACCTTATGGTACAACACATCACATGAAACACTCGTTGGATTTGTTTAGGGCGACTTTACTGGATTGTTCAGAGCTAATATTGTGCTAGAGCCACTGCAAGGATACATTGTACATGTACAGGAGCCTCACACACCACACTGTTGAGCCAAGTGCCCACCAAAGCCAGGCTGAGCCCTGATGTGCCCAAACCTAAGCATAATGCATACAGAACCTAGGCAAAGATTCTTCAGTCTTCATCTGTACTCTGTAGTTTAAGTGTTGAAGTGAACAGAACCTATAGTTACAACATAAATATAACCATTAATTAATTACATTAAGATACCATAAGATAAGATAATACTCCATTGATCTCACAATGGAGAAATTCACTAAAAGCAAAAGAAGAACTGTTTCCTGGATTTGAACATATAAACAAACAAACAGTTGTGCGCAGAGACCTGAGCACTGCACTAATATGGTCATACTTCCTGGTTCTAGTCAGGACTGGAGCAGCAGCATTCACAGCCCCATGACCCTTTAATGATGGCCCTTCTTTGATGATGATGTGTTGTTCCAATCGTAGTTCGCAGGGGAGTAGCACAGACGTCCCAGCCGTCACGGGCACCTGGGAACCAAACACTCCCCGAGGGGGTGGGACAAGAAATCACATGTGAATAGCAATGAACATACTGTACATCAGGTGAGCTAAAGAGTAAGCTGATATGGGAAATCGGAAAAAGGAGAAGATTGAGTTGAAATTTCCAGAAGGTTTTCAAGCATATGCAGACGTATGTACAGTAGACCTGTACATACGTCTGTAGGCAGGACTTATCGTTATGAGCATGGGATCTTTGTGAAACCCGAATATTCATCATTCTTTTGGTCATTTTTTCATTGGAATATTTATGATCAGTGCTTTCAACTAAACTGTAGAAATAAATACTGCTTATTGATATTTAATGAGCAAAGAAGTTCTGCACAATACGATACCAATGCTTTTTATGCTAATGTATATACTTTTGACGACATCATGCACATTAAATGAAGATGTAATGAATATTATTGAGGCTGCTCCACTGCTTTCACTGTCAATAGAGGCCAGTAATGATCAATAACACAGTCAGGACAGTAGGAGGCAGCACTACCATTGGACCAAACACTGTCACACAAATAAATAACTTTAAATAATAGTGTTCTTCGTTTCAGAAACAGGTTTATGCTTGTGTATTTAAATGTAAATGAAGTGATCTGTCACTATTTAAGTAAAACTGAACAAAACTGAACAATGCAAATGAAAACAAACATAGTCCCGAAACTTCTCCAGTTGAGAACCAATGGTCTACATCAGTGGTTCCCAACCTTTTTTGTCTCGCGTACCCCTTGGGCCTTTTCTTTATACTCCAAGTGCCCCCTGACTCGATCGTTTTGATGATTAGTTAGAAAGCGAATGACTAAAAGTCCCATTTATCAGTGAAAAGGCGACTAAATATTCTCGAAGTCTCACTCTTTACAGTAAAATGTTTGTCATAATCAAAAATACAATTCAATATGATCTTATTTTGTGTCTGAAATTAGTCAAGTACCACCTTCTAAGCTCTCGAGTACGCCCAAGGGTCCCCGTACCCTTGGTTGGGAAACACTGGTCTACATTAATATAACAAGGACCAGTCAATTTTTCACAAGTATTGGTCTCAGAAGCAAAAAAGCTGGGTCGTTGCATCTCTAAGTAGTGTTGGTTTCTATGTTATGTTGACATTTTTAGATGTGATTCCTACTTCCATTGCTACAAGTACTGGCACGTCTAATACTGCCAATACTTGGACTACCCCTACTACAACTTGTACTCCATTTGTCTTGGCTGCATTAGTGCGCTCCTCTATGTACTGTGCTCATATAGTGAACACAGGAAGACTTATTATTTGCAATTTTAGCCACAACTGAATTAGTGCAAAACTGGCAGCTCGCGGCGGCTTTATTACGGGCCATGTTTTTGCATATGGGCCGTTATATTGCTCCTATATTGAATCTGTTGCATTTGATTCTTTCGTGTTTTCGTTTGGAGCTACAGGGAAAGTAGTATGTTCTGAGCAATGGTGGAACTAATCTGCCTCTAAAGATGTAAGCAGTGCACAGAAACGACTGTTGTCAATGGTGTCAAATATAAAAGGAAACCCAGACTAAACTAAAATGAACCAGGGCTAGACCAATACTAAGCTAAACAATGACTGAAACAGGTGAAAACAGGGGCTAAAACTGTGCTTATGAATCAGAAGCAGCAGGACTGTCCCAGGATTTAACCAGAAATGGCAGATTTTCCGCGGGGAATCAGAAGGTTTTGAATGAATTGTGCCAAAATGAAGGCCCTAAATATCGTTAAAAAACAATAAATGGGGATTCAAACTGGGTTTAAAATGCATACACTTTTAGACACTCATGGTTTAGTCCTGGTTCAGTCTGTGACATTGTCCAGGTTCAGACTTGATTTAGACCCAGTTTGCTCCTGGTTTAGTCCTGGTTTAGTCCTGGTTTAGTCCAGGGTAATCATCGTTTCGTTCTGCCCCTGGTTTAGTCCTTTTTAGTTTGGTCTTGGTTTAGACCTTGATTTCAGTCTCTGCTTTTGGTTTAGTCCTGGTTTAATCCAGATTCAGTCCTTGATATTGTCCGCTTTTAGACCTGGTTTGGACCTAGTTTTCTCCTGGTTTGCTCTGGTTTAATCCTGACAGCAGAAGCAGGGAGTGGAGACAGTATTTGAGCCAAGAGTGGCGTTAAACATAAAAACCCACTGAGTCGCGATATCACGATGTTCCCAAAGAAGCAGATCGTCATGGAGACCAGATCACGATTAGATTTTTATAATCATATGGCCCAGGCCTAGATAGTATGCACCAAACATTGTCATGATTACAAAAAGAGTAAAACCTGGTATATGCACTTCAAATCTAAATTCCTCAGAAATGATCGACACAGCTGAGGATAGTTGAGCTCAGACAAATACCAAAATTAGGGTCTAAAGCAGATTCAACAGCAGTTTTTGTTGAGAATTGTTCACTATTTCTTGCTTAAAAGTTGCCTTCTGTGTAGAATTTGCTTGTTTCCCCTCATTGTTTGATTGAATGTTTGCAATGCTAGCGAAATGAAATAACACAGAGATTTCTGACTATTGTGACGTCAAGAACATTGGATTTTTGGGCATTCTGCTTCCTGTTCAAATCCTGGAAGAAGAAAAATCAAGACTAAACCAATTGCAAACAGCAGCACATTTCTCTAGTAAAATGAACCATAATCAGCCCCAGACTAAACAATAACAATCATAGGGAGATAAACAGTTAATGACACAAGTTTTTGAATATTGTCTCCACTTTTGGACGCCTTCATGAGAAAATAATTAGACCTTAGTTCATATGTGCTGCAGAGAAGACACTGGACTTCGTGACAGTTTTTGTTGCATGTGGATTGGTCCAGGAACTACTGAGAAATGAGCAATAAACTAAGATCGAAATCTGCATATAATTTGCTGCTGCCCTCCATCTCACGTTTAACCTCTTAAGCCCTAACGTCCCCATTTTTGGGGATTTGCCACTTTTAGAGACAATCCTTGTTTATTTTAATCTATTTTTAAAATGTGTTCACAAAAAAAGTGTATTTTTTTTCTTGGCAAAACTGTATTTTATGACCAATTATATAAATAGGATCCAAAAAGTGCCAAATTGTGCCCTATTTATTACAATGGGATTCCGCCTAGACTATTTTAAATCAAAAGCTCAATAACTTTTCCATTATTTATTGATAAACAGTTGGTAAAAAGTCAATAATTAGCTGTAGTTACTATTTTTGATGTTTATTTGCTTCTTTACAATGTAAACAAGCTGCTGACCTGCTACAATGTGTGTTTTGTTTTAGGCAGAATTCATATTTTCTGTCTTTCAACCTCAATTACTCATGCCCACTATGATTTTCTTGAAAATGTTTACATCTACAGTCTCCCCATAGACATTCATATCATATGAGAGCAATATGAACATTTTCGACATTTTACAAGCTGTTAAAGCCTTCCAGAGTATATTCAAATTCAAAGTGTACCAAATTCGAAAAAAAAAAAAAACAGCTACGGGCTTAAGAGGTTAAACTCTTTAGAATATCGTGATGTCACATGAACACAGCCTACGGAAACATAAACCATATCATAACAAACTAACGCCACCAAATATCCGTCTTTCCTTTTCAATATTC
>OMNZ01095473.1:17141-27550 GCA_900303255.1 Lesueurigobius sanzi
CTCTGACCAGCTCCTACAGCGAGGGCCTTTCGATGCCGCTTGCGGCTTTAATATTGATCTTGGTATTAGAACTTACTGGATTTCTTAATTCATGTCTGTTACACTGCAAATAATTAAGTCTAAATATTATTCTTATTTTAAGATAATTTACTTTGTAACACAATTCCAGCGACATATAAAGGCTTGTTGATATACTTTCAAGGAGTACCTTTCAAGGAGTTGATTATTAGACCAAATATTCTTGAAATGAGGAATAGTTTATAAATCAAAGGTTAGTTTTGAGCTGAAAAACAAACATTTTGAACTTCAGAGACTTAATTTATGAGTTGATATCACTTACAGTGCTTAACTAATTCATCAGACCACCTGTCATGAAAACAAGAAAACATAAATAACTTTGTTTTAAATGAACAATTGGAATAACAAAATAGTCCTTGTTGACAAATCATAATCTAAAATGTCAATATTTTGTATGGCCACCATTGGCCCTGATAACAGCTTGCAATAGTAAAAAAAAAAAAAAAAAAAGTAATTTGCTGCAGCATTTCCCTTTGCATTTTTTGGAAAACATTAAACTTGACAATTTATGGATAGCAAGAATAGTTTCATTTTAGCATTAAATATATCGTTTTGATTAGGGATGCACCGATCCAGCTTTTTTGCTTCCGATACCGATACTTGGGGTACCTTTCACAAAGGTAGCTTTGTAGATCACTTTGTTGTTGTTGCAAAGATGCAAAGAAACTGCAGTGAAAATGTGGTGGTGAAAAAGTGAATGGTCCTGGTTACATTAAATAGACAATTTCCAACTATTGCAACATATCTGATCATTAATAACACATTAATAAATATGTTCATCAGTGATTCTGTAACAGTATTTCTCAAACTAAAATGCAAACACACATGAGATGCATGCATGTAAACACGCCACTCCAGATTGTAGCTATGGGCTAGTTTCCACTTGCACGCACAAACACACTCTCATTCTTCCTGGCCTATTGCACATGTTTTTAGTGGTAGGGAAAACCGGAGCACCCAGAGGAAACCGGAGCAGACACGGAGAGAACATGCAAACTCCACGCAGAAAGAGTGCGATTACATTTTTTCCTTAATTTAAGTGTAAAAATCATGCACAGTGGACAGACTTGTTGAAATCAGTTCCAACCATCAAGAAAATGTTTATTTCTAGATTACGTTTTGCAGTGAAGTTCCATTGACAGATTTTTTCACTTATTCTAAGGAGAAAGTGGCCCGTATTAAATATTTTAGCTTGTTTAAAGAGTGGCATTTTTTCGAGTGTACAATAAGATCCATGATACTACTTCTCGTGTCCACGAAATGCCCCCGCGGCCCGTTCCAAATTCGCCCCTGTCCCCCCTCACTCAACAGTGGCTAAAATCTAAGTTAATCTTTCTGCCTGTCATCTCTGTCTGTGTGCAGGTGCCCTCCATTACCCGGTCTGTGGTCCGTGACAGGATCCTGGCTCTGCGCCAACAGACACAATTCCTGTGGGACGCCTACTTCTCCTCGGTCGCCAAGATTGTCCTGACCACACTGGAGGTACGCTCAGAAACTACAGTGCGCCGCAAACACTAAACAAATACAAAAAACATGGTGGATATGATTTTGTGTTTGTCATAGAAACTTTCTGAACCTACGAACTGACTAAAATGGAGTTCTTCAGCTGGAATTGTACTTACTTCCATCCTCCTTTTGACAGGCTGATCCAATAACCCCTCATCTCCCAACTATTGAGCATTACGTTTACGCTTTGTATTTGAATAAGAGAACTGTATTGAACTTTCGTTGCTCATATGTCCAAAAGTTAGCGATGCCAGCAGAAGGCCCGGTACCTCATTTTATCAACCGCACAAATGTAAGATCCAAAATATATTGCTATGCCTGTGCCAGGACTTTACATAATCAGCCTGTCTGCGCTCTTCTCAGCTGCTCTAGGCTCTGCTTTCTCTCCCTGCGTAAAACTTTTGGAGGAAATCTCTAATTCTTGGTGATATTTTTGACCTCTGGATCCTGTGCAGCTTGGCTCCGTCTGCCCCCACATTTACTTCCACTTCATATTGATACATTTCTGTCCATGGGCGATGCACACTCTGGGCTGTTTATTGACCACGCAACCCTGAAGAGGCATATTGGGTCTTCAGCTCATGACAAGCGTCAATACTTCTGCAGTGGATTTCTACCCATGGTTTTCGTGATAAAGTAATGTTTACTATAATTATACAGTCTTGCACTATTGACCGTAGTTATGGTTTGTATTTGCATTGCGTTTTTCAAGTTTGAAAGTAATATAGGATCATTTACCTGGACTTTGATGGTGGGTGAAGACACTATGAACTTTCTTTCTTTCAATACACATGAGCTACCTCGTCCCTGATATTAACAGAACATTAGCCATCGCTTTTTTAAACTTGATAAGAACTCTTCTAAATATCTAACATTTCTGTCAGTGTATTTAGTTACGCCATATGGCTGGTGTACTGTATATCCACAATATGTGAAGGCAATCTGCCTCTAATCGCTTCATGAGAGTCTCCTGGCGCAATAATCTGATACAGTTCTTCACAAACTTTTCACACCATGTACCATCTCATAAAACATTTGACCTTTCAAGTACCAGCAGGCCGAGATCAACTCAGAAATACCCCAGGTGTAAAAGGGGTCTAAAAATGTCTAAAATAGGCCTAAATTGAACTAAATTAGGACCAAAACAGCCTTACTCAATTACATGCATTACTAAAGCTTTGACGAAATAGTCTCTAATTGAAGTAAATTATGTCTAAAATTACTGATGGCCAAGTACCAGGTAAGGTAAGGTAAGGTAAGGTAAGGTATACTTTATTAATCCCCATAGGAAAATTCGCTCTCTGCATTTGGCCCATTCTTCGATGCCGAGGCAATCCGTCAGGAGCAGTGGGCAGCCGTGTGCACAGCGCCCGAGGATCTCCAGATCTTGGGCCAGGCTTATGGTCAGAATTAGCCTGGTCTTACCATCCCCTCGTACTCATTTCGTACAGAGGGTCTGGCCCTACACAATTGATCTCCGTTTTCAGGTGGGAGGAGTCAACTCCAATTAGATCTGATTTTACCCAATCACTAGCCTGGGCTTAGCTATCCGTATTATCATTTCCTGCATATGCCTGACGTCACCTACAACACCCGCCTCCCCCGCTCGCTGAATGGTCCGACGCAATTCAACCGATGTTAACGCAGCCACTGAGATCAGACCCAGACGTACATGTAGGGAAAATGATAATTGACCGGAGTTTACGGATGGCTAAGGCCAGGCTTGGTCAGTATCACCTGGCAGGAGGATTTTTTTTACTTAACGTGCATGTTTTGGGGTGATGGGGGAAACCGGAGCACCCGGAGGAAACCCATCCAGACACGGGGAGAAACATGCAAACTCCACACAGAAAGGCCGCACGGGCCGCGAATCGAACCTGAAGTAGTCCAAGTACAACACTTTGTGAAACACTGATCTAATACAGTGGTCTTTTATAGTGCATTTGTACATGTAGAGTCTGAGCATTTGCAAATGTGCAAAATAGACAGTGTGTGCTAAAGGGCTGCAAAATGAAGCTACAGTTGAGGGTTTTGTCTTTCAGAAATACTAATAGACCACAGCCCCAACTCACATCAGATCTGTGCCAGCAATAATACAGTTTCTAATGATAAATTAGGTGCTTAACATGCTATAAAATAGAATATTTTGTTAATTTCAAGTAGTGCTTGCAATTTAGCACCTAGTTTAGTAAATAAGGCCCATAAGGGGTCATTTACCAAGCATTTGCTCCTGTACAAAACAAGTAGTATGTGCCAAAGGAAAAGCACCAATTTTTTGCACGTTTGACTCACAGCATTCTCTCAGTTACATATACTGTATGTTTTAGGAGTCTAATACAGAAATACATACAATTTTAAATGCAAAATTAGGTGCAACCAATGGGCAAGGATAGTCCTTCTCTTTCGTCCTTGTGGCGCTGACATTGGTGCAATATCGCCCCTAGTGGCCACTCCATAAAGAACTCTGTTATATGGAATCCTATGGGGACTTTGAAACGGCTTGAAAGACTTTTTCTATAAATTTATTTTATGCGTTTGCTTGATTGACATGCTCTGGAGAACTACAGAGGTTAGTTGTCACTCTGCCCGACCCCTGAGGGTGGAGCTGATTTCCTTCACGATGTCCTACCAATGGGGCTGAATCTCCTATTTTCATATCTATGGGTGCTACATGTCCACAAATTTCCCAGCTTGCTCTCGCTATTTAGCACCTGCCTTGATAAATGGCCCCCACAGATTATCCCCCTGGAACAAGTGTGTCAAGAGGCTTTCTGACCACCACATTCACATACTACAGGAAATTTAAAAAGCTGTTTTTACACTTGACAAAGATGATAATGAATTTTGAGAAAGAAACCACCCACAGACAAATCAGGTCTAGTGTGATCTTGTTACAGTAATAAAAGAGTATAATGCAGAGGTGTTACACACAGTAGATTCCTTCATTACTGTCCTCTGGTGCGTAGCATTGTTGTGTACTGTATATTGCAGGTTTAGCACTGGGCCCTGATCTGTTACGTGTGCGCGTGGGTGTATGGGGCTCCACCAGAGACCACGGGTGGCTGGAGGCTCGTTCTGTGACCTCTGCCGTTGCACTTGAGGCGTCTGATCGGCGTTCGAGAGCCTTGATTCTCTCCTCTGGGACGCCCCGGCCCCGGATACACTCACGCTCACTCCAATAACGTTGTGTTTCCTGCCGCCTCATTAGCATGCGGCCACATAAACAGCACTGTAACGTCCATATTTTCATACAGTGGTTCAAGGGAGATTACAGCTCGCAATTTGATCATCTTCAACAGTTAAATCTTCATCGCTATCAATATTATTACAGCAATAAACTGACTGGGAACATCACTGTGGGCATTGGAGACCTGCTGCTTGGATCGTTTCCAGTTGGACGCCAGAGGAATCACTGATGTGGGCAGGAGGGTTGGAGGTGGACAATAATTACATAAAATAATGGCTATAGATGAAATCCAGTGTGCAGTATACTATGATGAGATGTTAGAAATGTTATCTGCATTTTTATTCATAGCTATATTGTTGATAGTAAGTTCATAGGTCAGTTAATATATGTGTATATCTCTTTTACAATAATAAAGCTCACTGTGTGTTAGAAAAGGCGACGAGGAGATCAACTGAAGTCATAGACAATTTATTTTGCTTTGTCAAGGGAACAAAGTTTACAAGCCAAGACACAAAAGTGTTCATAGATACTGTAGTGATGTGCTATGTTTGTGTTTAGTGAGGCATGATGGGAGGCGGAGCATTACGTACAACATACAATGATATCGATGTGGGATGAGATGGACATGGATGGATAGTTGTGTCTTATCTCTTATTTTGTTTTGACAAAATTAGCTACAAAAGTCACTTCTACACCAGTGTCCAACTTGATTTGGTGCTGCATCTTATTTGGGGGGAGTTGCTCTTCAATTGTAATAACTAATATATTACTGTATTTTGTTTAAGTAATATATTATATTCCCCAGTTACTGAAAAAGTAATATATTTCTGTAACTAGTTACTTTTGTAATGAGTTACTCACAACACTAGTTTTATGGCAGGGAAATGTAAATAATTCATCAATAATAACAATAAAACTATCTGCGATTAATCGTGATTAATCAAATTTCAAAAGAGTGATTTATCTGATTAAAATAATTAATCAATTGACAGCATTAGTTTTAATGTAAAATCCCTATGTTGGCCTTAATATTACCTTAAGATTCCTTCTAATTTCAAATTAAAAGTCAAACTCCACACTCCTTACATGTACATCTTACTGACAACTTGCAATACTGCAAGTGCAATACTGTAATATGCAATAGATCCACAAATTATTATAATAATTATTAAAATGATTATAATAATACAATAGTCTACAAAGTCCTTATTAAATCAGCCATATGGCCCTAACACAGCACCTTAGCAATTATCAATCATCATCATCAAACACAGGTTAACGCACAAGATAAAAAAAATTAAAAACGTCCTTCAATATCGTCCAAAAATAATGGTGGCGCTTAGAAAATCCATATCGGTCGACCTCTAATTTTTTGTTCATGAATGGGCATAAAACCTCTACTAAACTACTAATGCAGCCAAATCAATTTTAGTCCTCAAACTTTGACACATTCAAGGCTCTAATCACCACCAAAGCCCCAACTATATGATGTTTATTATTCAGAAAATAACTCAGTGTTTCTATTTTTTGTAATACATTTTTATAGTTGTATACTGAAACTGGCATTTGAAGGGTTAAGTCAACATTTAATTTCTCTTCTATTATTATAAAACTTGATTGAGCAATGACTGAGCACATGTTTTCTGAAAATGAAACAAAACTATCAATATAAACTAGTGCTTAGTATAACTGTATTTTGTTAGACTCATATCCAATAAAATTTGGAACAAGTAAATAAAAAAAACAATTGGCAACCCTCCCTCTTTTTTTTTAAATAGATTTCCACAGCGCCTGAAATTCGGCACGGGGCATTGACAGCTGTGTGTGGTACAGTCCAGATGTGCTGAGGTCTGGCAGGCAGCACCAGGCACCGGGCTAAACGGGTGAAATGAGCCGTGGCTGATAACTGTAGTGAACCCCATACTGAGAGCCCAACTCATAACACAACTCATGTGTGTGTGTGAGAGAGGGAGTGTATATCCACATGTGCCAAGCTAATTCTCCACACTCCGACAGACAGCGCTGAGTTAAAGAGAACAAATACAAACAATGTGCCAGAAATATGTTTTTTTTATGGGTAAATGTGTAAAATAATAGAATTGAACTGGCAGCGTATCTTTGAAAGTGTTTTTGCAAATACATAAGAACAAAACTTAATGTTGCAGCAACTATGCCTCTTATGTCTAAATTGTCATTAAGTTAGATACGATGAGGGACAACTGATCAGGAGCTTTACCTACTATATATTATACTTATAGGCTACTTTCACTTCATAGAATTCTGTTTAAGTTGGAGGAATACAACTCGATAGAGGGGAGCAACGAAAAGGTTAACGCCCCGTTTTAGGGTAACCCAGAGGCCTCGTCCATTGAGATGAATGAGAAAACATCGACTGAGATCTTCACATTTACTCCTAAAAATGCATTTTTATGCCTTTTATACACAGTATTTGTCTAATATAAAAGAGTGAAGAGACTTTTTGCTGAGAGGAGAGTTAATGTTTTAAAGTGGGCTTAAGTTGTTAGCATGTTCGAACTTCAATATGAACTGTTTAGCCGTTCATAGTGAGTTAATTTGATAAAATACAAGGTTGTACTAGTTTCCCCATATAACTGTGAGGAATTTTGCAGTTTCTTATATTTCAATATTGCTTTCTTTTTGACCTGAACATGCTAACTTCCTGCTAACTTCCTGCTAACATTTGCCCACTTTAAAACCATTAACAGTCATAAAGTGTTATTTTTCAGACGTAAATGTGAAGATCTCAGTCGATGTTTTCTCATTCATCTCAGTGGACACAGCCTCCGGTTTACCCTAAAAGGGGGCGTTAACCTTTTCGTTGCTCCCGTCTATGGGAGAGCAACATCTTTTACAAGACGCTTCCATAAAGAAAATTGAGAAATGATTATTTGATATTGATTGATTTGGGCAGCCACACTTCTGTCAGTCTGCCCCAGGGCAAGTTCTTCTTCGTCTTCTTCTTCGTCATCTTCTTCTTTGTCTTCTTCGTCTTCATCTTCTTCTTCTTCTTCGTCTTCTTCGGCTTCTTCTTTGTCTTCTGGGTCTTCTTTGTCTTCCTCTTCTTCGTCTTGGTTGGATTCACACACCTGCCGTATTATTCTGAAAGTCCTTTCTACTGGTCAACATCACACACATGTTTTTGAATATTATCACCACTTTTGGACACCTTTATGATAAAATAATTAGACCTTAATTTGCATGTGCTGACAGAGAAGACTCGGAACTTTGTGACAGTTTTTGTTTCATACGGATTGGCCCAGGAATTACAGAGAAATTAGCAATAAACTAAGAAATGTTGACTAGAAATGTTAAACCATAGGCTCGTCAGGGTGATGTGATGCCACGTGAACGCTACCTATTGCATTCTTCCATCATATATTTTTCACACCATTTAGCCCCAGACCTCCGAGTCAAGTTGAGTTGGCGCCACATCTCTCCCCTAAAAACCCCCTTTGGCCGGGACCATGCTACAGACTGTTGACCAGGCTGCTGTCACCTCTGCTAAAAGGCCACGCGGATAATATTAGCTTCATAACTAATGGACTCCTCGTGTTGGGAGCAGCCTTTGCCCCAGCGCTCTCAGGTGTGCGCCGTGTCACTCGTCCCGCAGGCGCCGAGGGGCTAAACCAGTTGGCCCCTTGTCTAAAGCGTGGAGGAAAAGCTGTAAGTGTAATCGGGTTAATTATTCATCGGGGATATAGCCGTTCATGACAAGACTGGCGAGAAACAGTGCTTTCTAATTACATGAGGGCGTCCCGACAGTGTTTAAAGAGTCTATTCTTAATCTCACCACAAGAGAGCACACAGTTCAAACCTCTAACCTCAGCAAAACACCACGAACATTAGTATTTACATGCATTTCATAATTTGGAAGAAATAATAAATGCCAGGAAATTATATACAGTTGTGGCCAAAAGTTTACATACCCTAAGTTTGCATACCCTTTTAATCTTTTGTCCATTTTTCATAGAATATGAATGATAACACAAAAATCTTTTTTTCCTCTCATGGTTAGTGGTTGTGCGAAGCCATTTATTGTCAAAGAACTGAGTTTACTCTTTTGAAATCATAATGAAACAGAAACTACTGAAATGTCCCTGATCTAACGTTTACATGACCTTCGACACCTGGCAGGAAAATTGTTCAGGAGCAAAGAAAAACTCACTTCAGCTGAAATACAGGACTCTCTGACAAAAAGATGTTTCAAGATGCACAATATGTAAACTTTTGATCAGGGACATTTGGCTATTGTTTCTAGTTGAAAAGCGTAGGTCCTATCTCACCGGCCTGGAGACTATTTCGCAACCTGGTGGAGACATCTCGGAGACATCTCAGAGACTCAACCCCAGGTTGTGGACTAGTCTCAATGGGAGGTGAGATAGGCTTTTTAGTCTTGATGTCTCCGCCGGTGAGATACCACCCTTAACAAACAGGTTTTTTGGCAATAAATGGCTTCACGCAACCACTAACTTTTCTCTGTTGGCTCTTCCTTAATTCTGATAATCGTGAATAATCGCAAAATCGCAATATTTTCTCTTGCTATTATCTTGACTCAAAGATTTAGAATCCTAACGTCCCACGTTTCCTATTCTACAGTATATAATACTATGAGGCAGAAATATAGTCATTGTAATCCCATGGGAACCTGTAGCTTGTCAATACAGATCAAAGTTATTTACCAAATTGCTTCAAAGAATGGACAACATAAAAGAATATTATGCTCTGACAGAACTGTGTGGCTGTGTTTCTTCTCGCAGATCATCCAGGACCGTGTGGACTCTCATATCTCCAGAAATCACTTGTTGTGGAACTCACTGCCTGGAGGTCTCTATGCACTCCCCCAATACTCAACAGACCCCTCGCAGTTCCCCTTTTACTACCACAAGCTGGGTAAGTATCAAGATGCTGTATACTGAAAATGATTTTTTTATTTTTTTTTATTGACAATTCAGATGATATTGTCAGAGATAAAGACAATATTGTCCAGCCCTTATCTCTGCATGTTAGCAATAGCTTTCTCTACATTAAAGAAAACTACTGTTGCTAAAAGTATAAAGTACAAGAATTTGAAAACATAATATGTTATGTGCTGTAAGGCTCACAGACCTGTATACTGGGGCTGCTGGGCCAAGCTTGTGTGACAAAAGCTTGTGTGGGGTAGTAAAGGATTGATACATTTTGACCATTAAAGGTACATTTCACCCAATAATTAGATACACGCATCTATTTTATTACAGATATTTTTGTTGTTGAGAAGTACCTAAAAAACATGTGTCTTTGCTGTGAGCGGCTCACGTCTCCTAAGACCTGACTTTACTGGGAGCGGGGACGTCTCCTAAGACCTGACTTTACTGGGAGCGGGGACATCTCCAGCTCGTCTCCATGGAGATGTTCAAATCCATACTGTAATTACACACTGCAAAAATAGCCTTTTCTGTGGCATTATGTGAATTTCTCCATCGTGAGATCAATAAAGTATTATCTTATCTCTTATCTTATGAGCATATATGAGCAAAAAATCAATAGGGGGCCCTATATATTAGATAGGAGTGTAACGATTTAGCAATCTCACGATTCAATTCAGATCACGATTCAGGGCCCACGATTCTCGATGCAT
>OMNZ01095477.1:0-13685 GCA_900303255.1 Lesueurigobius sanzi
TGATGTCACGTAATGGGGCGTGGCCAGCAGATTGTGTTGATGTGTATGTGGTTGAGGCGCCATCTTATCGGTCCAAACAACAAACTGCTAACTGTAGAACTAAGGGAAGCTAGATGGACAAATAACTTGAGGATAGAGGGGGCCTGTGGTGTAGTGGACTGCCATGTTAGAACGCTCGATCTATGAGGGAATAACATTGAAAATGGTCTGTGTTATCGTTGTTTTGTGGTCCTGAAAAAGGGTGGCAAAATTCCCATAATGCATTGCACTGTGATGTCAGTTCCAAAGCTCTACAGCTGTGTCATCCAATCATGTAATTAGTAGGGCTGGGACAAAATATCGGTTTTCAAAGTATTGCAATACCTGATAGCCGCGATACCAAGCATCGATACTTTATTCAAGTATTGATCCTTAAATAAAGTCTCAATGTTTTTGACGTTTGGAAGATGAGAGTTGGGGGTTTAAAATGAGCCCACCCATGTCCTTCTAGGCCTCTGGGGAGCAGTGCGAAGTCACGTTGAAGATGTGGGACTGGTCAGCTGCCATCTTGTTTTGTGTTTACATAACACCTAAACGTATGGAGTCCCATTGGTGCCAAAATTGAGCAAATGTATCCAAAATGTTTTTAAACATTTTCAAAACAATTTGGAGCATGAATGCAGATGGTGATAAACTGTGTAAATGGGTGTGTAATAGTATTGTCTACATGTTCCAGTTAATATTTTAACATTTTAGTGCAAACTTGCTCAAAAGTGTCCTTTATGCCTAAAACCGAGTGGCTAATGCTCTCTAGAGGTTGAACTTGTCAACTGTATCTGTTCCATTTGAATTTTGCCATTAGCTGATGAGGTAGAAGTTGTGCTGTCGGTAGAAGTCTACGTCATCAGCTCTGCCACGCCTCATCATCCTCTCTAACGCTGTGGTATCACTGTCGCTCCTCCCCCGTAGGGAGTTAGTTGGATTAGCGAGCACGCCTCTTTCACGGCAGATTTCAAATTTTTGGTGTGGGTGGAGTAAGGCTCTGGCACGCCCCTTTAGGCCCTCTTTAAGAAGCAAAAAAAAATAAATCAAAAGTGGAAGTGGAAAAAGACCCAAAATGTTAAATGGCTGTTGAACAGTTACACAGCACTTTGTTATATTTTGTTGTGTTAATGCACTTTTCAATCTTAACACTTAATAACAAATGTCAAATGTCAAAACACATAACTGTTTCTGAACTTCTACGTTTTTAAGGTGAATATATTTCATACTATATCACAATACATATAGGATTGGTCCCTAAGTACCGTGATATCGGACCAGGAAAAAGTCGTCCCAGCCGTAATATTTAGCCTTTTGGTGTTAAAACTGGATTTGCCTGTTGTTGCTGTCTGGTAAAGGTAGGTGCTCATAATCCATGATGTTTTCACACGTTATATGACGATAATGTCTTCTGTAGCACGCTATCCCCACTGTAATAAGTTCATATAGTTCAGGGCTTTGCAAGGTCACTTTCTTGTTTGTTTGTTTGGTTTATTTGGTCGGGACAGTGCGTGCACATGAAGAATACATGTGAACACGCCACTCCGGATTGTAGCCTTGGGCTAATTTCCATCCGTTGTCCCACATTCACACTCACAAACGCACTCTCATTCATCCTGGCCTATTGTACATGTTTTTAGTGGTAGGGGAAACCGGAGCACCCGGAGGAAACCTACGCCACCACTGCTGTACATTCACACGCAGTCTTTTGTGTCCATTCTTTAAAGTCTCAATAGATTGTACAAGTAAAGGGTGACTGTCAGTATCAATATCAGTAAAATGAGTGTTTCTTCTTTCATTTGGATTCATTGGCTCTAAACTGGCATGTTGCTCTATGCCAATTTTATCTGAATGAGAATAACCCCAAGCAAAGTAATATAGCCATTAAAATGAATACAAATAGTTGTGTGTGTTTTTGTCTAACAAGAATACTCCCCAGTTTTAGCTCAGTGAAGTACATAGTCTTCAGGGTTCAGTGAAGCAGGTCAATGTATGGGTCCTCTTTTATTTTCCTCAGGCTTGAAAAGCTGGCTTTATTGAGGTTGACATCAAAAGTCCAGCTGGCCTTTTCTGTTCACCCTGAAAAAGCAACTAATGAGTCAATTAGTGGCAATTCTGCTGGTACAATGTAGTGGTTAAAGTCATGTTTTGTACAAATATTTCTAACACATTACACGGCATGAATAGAAATATGCACCAACGAGCAACTGCATACAGATAAATTGTAGGGTATGCTTCTTAGATTTCTAAAGTATTACCTGACAAGCGGTGGAGAGTTTCAACTTAATGGTCATTTGCAAGTTTTCTGCAACAATGCGGTGGCAGAGTCGGTACCTCTTTTGACCCAGGGTATCTCTACTCATCAATCTTCAACAGGTCATCAGCAAGGTCAAGCGTATCCGAGTGATTGATCCGGCAGAAGATACCGGACATCTTTAGGACTGAAGGGGCTAGTATCAATAAAGGAGACAGGCAATTCTGTGATTTTTGAATGCAGGCACTATCCATGAGGCCCATTGGCTTTAAACAAGGTCAACGCTGTAGCTGGGTACCAATCTTATCCCATTAAGTTCCAGTGAGATCCATTGCCTTGTATATTAGTTTGGACGTTCCCTCTGAAGCCAATGTCTTTGGACTCTTCAAGCCTGTCAGTTCCATCCTGTCCAGCCCCTACAGCTGAGAGCTATTTGCTGCTGCAACACAAGACTGTCTCCAAGAGTCTAATGTGGAATCAGCTGGCTACAACGCTCAAGGCAATCAAGGTGAATGGAAGGGTTTAAGGGTGAATGGTTGCAGAAGAGTCATTGCTCATGTGATTCAAAAGTTTATTTTATTTTTTTTACTATTCAAACATGAAATAATGCAGCCAATAACCACGGTAACAATGGACAAAATGACATATTTCACGTGATGAATCCAGGAAGAAGCAGGAAAACGGGGGAGAAGCAGCTATTGTCACAATTCCCTCCTCATAACATAACATTTACAGAGTTTACATCCTGTCTATGCTCTCACATGAATCATACTGCTATTTTAGCGCACTGTGGGTTAAAAACTGCCCTGATTTTAACGAAATATAGCTGTGGCTCTAGCCGCTGTCTACATGCTGCGCGGGCCCCCTCTCCCCCCCTCTCTTCAGTGAAGGAGCAAGAGAAAAAAGATCAGGGACAGGGCTTATTATACATCCATGGGCAGAGGGCCGAGGAGGAGCAGGGTACAAGAGTGAACATTAATTAATACATCTTTCTTCTATGGTACAACCACATAGAAGAGGTGGGATACCATCGGCAACAGAGAAGCCAATATTGACAATAAGTCACCAGCGTCTCTCTTCAAATAAACAAGCGTCCAAATCTGCAAAAAGTAATCTAGAAATAACATACAGGCAATCTTTGAGCTGCCAGAAGACTTTTTACTTTGCATTTAGATCTGTAAGCTAATCACGGTTGCTAATGATTAGGCGAAAAACTTGGTAATATAGCTATTTTCATGCTTTAAGATGTGGCTACACTTTAAGTAGCATACCCTGTACTTGTAGTAATCCCTGTTGAGTGAGGAAGGTAGATCAATGGAGCGGTTCATAGCTTCACTTCAGGTTCATGTTGACAATCGTTACATTATAGAATTTATCCAATATAGCGGCAGGTGGCATTTGTGTCACATGACCCTTAAAAATCAATATCGTCCCCAGTAATTATAAATAACCAAGACAACAGACATCTAGGAACTCGTACACTGTAAAAAAAAAGAAAAAAAAAGGGGCTGATGAACTTGACCATAAAACTACAATTGCTGTCCACTATTTTTGAAAATATCTTTATTTGAAGTCTTACCTAATCCCTAAAAAAACTGAATTGGGACTGGTATTCATAACTTGAGGGTAGTGAAAACAACATAGCCATTATTTACCACTTGGCTGAATGACACACCAAACGATCTTTCTTCTGATCCTAGCCAAATGATCCAAGCCTCCAATATATAATAATTGCTCGCAAATCATCGACATATTGTTAATCTTATAGTATTGCCAATATATTTTAATGTTTTTGATCTGAGGCTGACGAAAAAACACTGTTTAAGCATGTGTTTTGGCTCAGAAGTAAAAATGAGGGCAAATTGAAAAAGGAAGAAAGATGGATTCTGTCACCGTCTGACTCAAATGTATACACGACCCCTGACCTTTACCAGCAGCCCACTGGAATATTTGTCTGAATGTAAACTTCCCTTTTGTTTATGTACGAGGTGTTTACACTTGATGTGTGAGTAAAGTGAAGGAGCAGGATACACGCGGGGTTCAGGGGGTCACGCAGAATGAACAGAGTGAAATGTTGTCGGGGCCATTGTCACGGGAGAGCGCCGAGGTGGGGGCTCGACTGCTGTGAGTAATGGCTTCTGTCTGACAGGGCCTTGGGAAATGGACTTGAGCCGATCGATACGTTATAATGTTAACAACGATTCCTCCTCCCTTTGTGCGGCCCAAGACAAATCTATTAAAGATCCGAGCCATCCCGTCGTCACCATCTACCACCAGTGGCATACAAAAAGGAAGAAGGAGATGACAGACAATGATCGAGGAGAGTGAAGAGGAGGTATGCACCAAAAGTAGAGGCAATTTTCCATGCCGTTCAGCCGAATTTTTATTCTGTTAAAAAATGTTCACTCTCCATTCTGTGACAAGGCATTTTATAAGCATTATTTCTGATGGCTCGCTTTAGTCGATTTGCAGCTCAGTGGAATGTGTCATGTCGAGATGAGGAAGTTGTGCAGACACATTGATTGCCCATTAACAAAGCAATATTGACAGGTAGCTTGATCTCAAATCATTTCTAAAAAGGTGTTTGGATGGCAATTTTAATAATGCTTTTCAGACAAGTAAAGTAATGTTAGGATCAAAATCAAATATAAAACTTTCTCCATCAATGTCAGTGTCACTGGTGATAAAGCAATAGGTTGTGTTCACGTTTAAATTTGAGGTGGAGGGCAGCTGAAAATGATACAGCAGTAACTAATGGTAACTGTCAAAGGTTTATGGCTAATTTCTCTCATGAAGTCCAATGGGCATCATTCATGAATGTTTTCTTAAGAAAGGTTATTCAGTACAACTTAGGAAACACTTAAGAAAAACTGATTCACAAAGCGTTCTTAAGAAGACAAAACTCTTCTTAAAGAGAGATGCCCCAAATTCATGAACATGACACTGAGAACACCCCTCATTATCTGGACATTTACATTATATTGACTATGTAAATACAAAGCACACCCTTTAATATTACATTTATGGGCATGACAAGAGCATGAGGCAGTACTTATTTACATTTAGTACATGTGAGTATCTTTTGGAAGTATTTCATATGCTACTATTTTTGAAATACAGTACCCTTACTCTTATTGTAAATAGCCTCCTGTGTTTTGTCTAAAGTCTGCTCCGCTGATTACAACAGGTGTGACTCAGAGCTAAAAGCTTCAGCCCTCAGCTGTGAAAGTCTGATTTACTCTAACTATCTCTGCTCTGTACCACCTCTGATCACTGTCATTCTCTCAAATTTTTTTAAGAAAAATGTTACTCATGCTGTGTAACACTTTTGACTGTGATAATATTCTAAAACTGCAGATTTACTGTGCATCCTCCTGACTGTTTTGTGTATGCCCAAAAGTTCTTAACTCGCCCCTAAGTACAAATTTGTGCTTAAGTTTGTTTCATGAATGAGGCCCAATGTCTTCTCTGTCAGCACATATGAACTAAGGTATAATTATTGTCTCATAAGGTCCAAAAGTAGCGACAATGTTTCTCTCCCATAGTGTTGTATTGGGGCCTGCTCCGACTGAAATAGAATTCTAGAACATGAACGCAACTTATTGTAAATGTAATTTTTTTGACCCAAGTATCATCTGAAGGTCAAATCAAAAGCCAATATAGCAAAAACTATTCAAAACACATTGAAGAACGTGTCTCCTGAGCAAGACTACTTGCATCTTTATACTTGTGTGGCAGCACTAATTCAAATGTTTATACATTTTAAGGACGCATAAGTCCCTCTCAATGTGCAACATATGGAATCTTCATTACCACTGCAAGTCACACAACACATGCCCTCCACATAACAACGTTGTGAATGGGACAGCATGATCAGTTGCAGCACTACCTCCTGCTTTCAGCACCACCCACGCATGTAAACATTCATACAAATTCTCCGAAGCAGGATTCGGTGGTATGTACTCCAGAGCCATGCTGCTTTCATTAGACTTCACATCAGAAAACCTGGGGTCACCTTCTCTGTAAACCTGCTGCCACAACGCTGAACCAGCAGTGACATGACTGTTACAAGCGAGCTCACAAACACCCAAACATGTCAGCAGCACAGCCCTGATACAAATAGGCCCGGACTACCCCACCCCCAACCGTGCAATCAGGGGGCCCCGGCTTGCATCCACCCCCTGCAAGCCCAGCAACTGTACATTCTGGCATTTTACGATCCTGACCCCATATGTAAGTGTCAGTGGATTGCATGGAAGGGATCAGCTTAAGTGAAAGGGCCCCCGGTCTGTTCCCTTCCTGCCTTCGACCCCCCAAGCTGCAGATCGAGATCGGGTTTTGGCCCCCCCGTCCCAGATGTGATCGGGTCAAGGGGGTGCCATCTCGAGCCTCCTGTAATACGTGTGTGTGTGTTAGTGCACGCTCCAGTGTCAGGAATGTCACAGCCCTTGGCACCTGATGACCGCGAGCTGTCACAGAGATGGATAGTCCAGTGATGCCGATGTAATGTAAGGGTGGATCCGATTGCTCCGGAATGACGCCCCTGCTTCCCTTTAACAAGTGAGTTATTTGGCCAGGGACATGTAAAACAGGGTCCGGTTTTCATAACTACTCAACTGCTGTACCTTCACAAGGTTTTAGTCAATAGCTTTGTAAGGATCTAAATCGCTATAGACACTGGGCTTAGAAAATACTGCGTCGCGGTCATTACAGTGAGAAATGCAGTGGTTAATCTCTGTGTTTACAAACAATATTTTCACAATACAGTTTCTCATTTCTCTCTTTGAAATATTAGATAATATCTGAGAAAACTGCTTCACTGTGAACACATGTGCTATCTATATATGTTTACATGAATAACAAGGAAATGGTTATTGCCTAAACATAAATACAAATTCTGGCATACCATTTTAAGTGGTACAAGTATTTAATTACATGTCTCACTTAAAATGGTATGCTTTGAAAATCAATAGATCACACAAAACTTGCAATACTTTTTCTGTTTTGGTACGATTTGACTGTGCCCATAATGTTCCATTATATGACTCTGTTAACCTGTTGTGTCTCAGTCTAGACATAACATCACATCAAAAGATGGATGGTTATTACGATGGAATAACTTTGTGCAGTCAGTGTGCCAATTCTGTTTATAACTTAATTCTCATATGTCTGTGTTCTCTCTCCTGGATAACCCCACTCACTTTTTAATGGGGGCCAAATGTGGGGCATATTACATTTCTGGTTCAGAGTAGCTTGCTTATCAGATTTTCTCCCTGCACTGACGTTGTCAAACGCTGTGCCGGTTCCAACATTAAGCAGGCCATAAGTCAATACTCAGACCAGAGTGGTAACACTTAGAAACCTTTCAGCCCCCTTCTGCCACTTAAATATTTAATACATGGCTGTTTTGACTTTCAAGATGGCCGCCATGGTGCTGTCATTACTTAGCACTATTCAAGGCATTTCTAATGCAGGATTGAGTTTGCACGTCAGCAAGTGTTAATTTATGTTCAAGGCACAAAGTCGCTGTTAAAAGACCAATCAATAAAGTATCACCAGAAGGTTATAGGATTGACCTGAGCAATCAATTACCTTATCCATAACTAGCTAAAAGCCTGGAGCGGGGTCCACCGCACACTGTGCTGCATTTGAATTAGCAGTTTGTATGAGTTCAGCATTTCTGCCATTTTACATGGTTTTAATGAGCATCATAAACCAAAAAACAAAAAAAAACAAAACATGAAGCACAAACAATATGTCAATTAAATTAATTGTTAACTAGCCAGCAGGCAAAAGAGCATTTCAGGAATAAATCTCTTCATGTTTTCATTATGCCTCCAATTAGTGGGGCGAATATGTTTTCCAAATATTTTTCAACAAAGTTTGGGTGATGATGAAAGTGAGTAAGCAGATTTGAATGAGGGCTGAATAGTAGTAAATAGAGAAAAGTATCTCATGTACCAAAACACAGTGCAGCTAGTTAAAAGTTCATTATTGGAGCAGATGAGAATAAGAATTATATTGGGTAACAGTCTTGGATATTGGGAAAATAATATTATGCCAATATTTTTGCTAAACCATTTCAAGAGGGCATCATTAAACTAATGACATAAGCGTTTGTTTGTTTTGTTCCAGTAAATTGTGTCAAACAAGGTGTAAAATACTAAAGCAAGACCAAAGCAAATTGGAACTATTATGACTAAAAATGTAACTTTGGCACATTTTTATGTTACCATGTGTTTTCATTTTCAATATTGCATCACCTACAGTATACTTCGATAACAATAATTTGGCAATATACTATGCACCCCTAATGTATCTCAACTTTTGTTTATTATCAGGAACTTGCATGTTTAGATTCCTTGATATTCAGTTTAATGTCCACTGTCCAGGAACAAAATCTTCCCAGCTGAGGTGCTAGGAAGGCGACATACCATAAGCTTCTATTTGCAGTCCCTTGGGTATACTTACACAGAGCCGCAGTGAGACAGACACGTACTTGTGACAGGCACAGCTCACTCAGCACTGACAGCAGTAAAGCCCAGCACACTCCAACAGCAGCCTCAGTGGATCTACAGAGTCCTAACCCTTAGCCTGTTACACTGCTCCTATAGTGAGGCCCTGCACACCTAATGAGGGTATGCGGTATACGTACGGAATAATGTCTGCATTTGTATAACACCTCTCAGTACATCACCTCCACTCTCAGGAGATGTTTGCAAATGTTATAGAAAGCATATCCGAGAGATACTCAAGGGACTGCGGAACAAGAAGTATTTCACTGCACTCAGAACTGAAGACTTGTGTTATGAGCAGCTGCATGCGTTAATGGATTAGAGAAGGCTACATTTGTGAAAAGTACAACCGTTTAATTACTAAGAATGCACTGAAAGGTTTTTGCTTTGAATTCGAAAGGATTCAAAAATATCTTTTGTTATTGTTTCTTTTTTTTTGATATGGTATGATATTAATGTGTGGCAGCCATGTTTCCTATAGCCGGTCAAGGAGCAAGGAGGTTCATGTGGATTTTTTAGCATACCGTGGGTTCAAGATATGTTTTCAAAAGTTCATACTGTCTTCTTAGTTGAAACTGTTTTAATGTTCTTTTAGTAAGACAGGACGTTTGTTTTACCTGCTTGACTTCCCGTAATCTTCATCAATCTTCATCAGCAGTGGAAGCTTGTGCCCTCTACTGGCTGACGCCTTCTCCAGGACCGTATTCCAGGTGTGAGAAAGGGTGTACGCTCCGTCGTCCCGGTTCAATGATGTTGGTGCACGTTTCCTGATCTCAATGGCTTCTCTGCCGTGCCGAAAGTAACAAGAACCACCGCTGGATTCCTTTCTGATTCACAAACAAAACAATAACATGGGATTAGCTTTAAATTTGGGCATAGAGTTTTATGATAGTGTTTGAACTTTGGGAAGCATGAGCGCTAACCACTGCGCTACCATACTGTCGTAAAGGTGACGTAATTTCCTGTGGAGTTGTGGACCCACATGACTCTCCATTAGCTGCAGCCAGATCCTAAAATGTTGAACAATTAGGCAGTAATCTTGCAACTTTATAGTCATTTTGAATATGACAGTAATTGGAACCCCGCAACAAGCCATTACTCTTTTGGGGTACATAAATGGATTATGTATCTAAAAATGCAGCAAAGACAAGTATTATTGAGGTTAAATATCTGCCATGGCCATAAACAAAACAATAACAAACTGTGTTAGGAGCAAATCCAAATTAAATTAGCAAATGCTATCATTTCTCAGAACAGCAGCAGGAGCAATAAGCAAACATCCCATGCCCTGTCTACAAATGAGGTGCTGATGGCAAATGCTTTAAAACCCAGTCTCCAATCTCCCAAACACTAACTCAATAAACACGCTCATGTTTATACAGAACGCATTTTCATCAACAGCAGAAAATTACATTTTAATCCATGAAACTCATTGCATTGAAGAAATTGTTTGACTGCTCTGCGATAGGCAGCGAGTTAATGCTGTGCACCAGGCGCTGAAACAAAAGTCACCGATGATGAAAGCGGCTTGTTGTTGCCGTTCCCTTTTCTCTGTCATGCTGATGGAAATTAGCACAGATACCAGAATCTCAATGAAGGCTCCGAGCTGCCGAAATCCTCCACAGACTGGATTCAATCCATGCCCTTTTCTCTCTTAAACCCCTCATCTTTGACGACTAGATGGATTCAGATATCCCTCTGATTAGGCAAATAAGCACAATGTATGCTTAGAAAGCATGATTCAAACTTTTCAAGCTATTTGGGCATTTGCTGGAATATGCTACCGACCCATCTCTATTTTGTTCTATATTCGGCTGTACTCTGGTTTTGGATTTAATGTTTAAAAACAAACAAACCGTTGCGAGCAATTGCACAACGTATAAATGGAGATTTAGCTGGCAGTGTCCCTGAAATCATTGACAGAGAACACATTTTTGATGATTATCTGTAAATTTCTTTTCAAACCTTTGATCGCTGTGCTGTTTCAGCGCTCTAATTGCTTCTTCATTTGTGTGGCTACCAGACCCTGATGTCATGGTGCTGACAAAAGTAGCAACGCTTAGTTGGCTATTATGGCTAAAAACAGTTGCCCACTCGGCACACTCCAATGACCCACACAGTACTTCCCCCTCCCTAACCACCTCCTACTCCTGCTCCCCTCTGGTGCCTACTGAACCCAAAGCACTCTGCCATCCAAAGATTTCGTCCCTTTAATTAGCCATGTTGGTAAAGGGGAATATAGAACCGGAATCAGGTGTACTTTACTTTTCAGCACATTTACGGCTTGGTAATAGGATGGAAATAAAGGATAATGCATTCAATGAAGAGAAAGGAAGCCGAGGCACTCTGGATATGCAAGTGGATTTATTTACAGCGACACCAAAGCATTTCAAGTCTTCATCAGGGAAAGGATAATGCATTTTGCAGCCCTGTGTCAATACTTACCAAGAAAGAAGAAGTTAGGATTAATTTTACTATCATGAAATAAATGATACAAATATGATAAGTGACCATCCTGGACTGTTACGTCACACAGAGGTGAAGGAGCAACGTGGGGCCGTCCGCCTGTGGACCCACCACCTGCAGGAGGAGCCATAAGGGACTGGTGCAATGTGATCCAGGCAGCTTGAACTGTTGCCCCCGCGACCCGGCGACGGATAAGCGGAACAATATGGGTGTATCATGAAATAAATGACATGTGTGACCTATTTTATAGAGCAATGGTGCTTGTTTTGATAAGCTACTATTGTAGCCACAGCTGCCTTGGGGTAGACCAAAGGAACCAAAGATGAACATGTGTGCTATCATCCAATCTGACCAATGCCAAACCTCACACACTACATTTACATAGGTAAGGGTGAAACGTCTTTCCCAAGGACACAACTGCTGGAACCTCCTGAGCCATTTTCTCCCCAAAGAGAAAGAGAGAAAGATAAATCTCCTCCCACTGAAAGAAATGGCTTTTGCTAGCTTAGCAAATATATACAGCTCATATTGTATGAATGGACTATGGTGAGATAATAGAAGTGCATTTACTCACTCTGCTGTGCTGTCCGACTTAAGAGCAATGAGATATGGCTATTGAAGAAGACTGGCATCATCCTTTGCCAACAATCACTGAATGAGAAAGCAAGGCTAAACATTCCCAGACAAAAGCCTGTGTACAAGGAGTTGTGAAATAGCTGTTTGTTTCGACAATAGAACCTCTGATGTACATGAAACAATAGCATTAATTGCATTTTGCTCATAATAGCATATTCGATTTTTGAACATTCACTGTTGGATTTGATTGTGCTGTCCACTCAAGCAAGGGCAAGACCTCTGAAAGAGAAAACCGCATAGCCAGGTGTTGACAGTCACTGCTGAGAGATTGCACTATTAAAGTGGAAAATGATATGCCTTCTAGCCCAAAAAAATCTAAATAGAAAAATAGAAGCAAGCGAGCAAGCTACAGATATGGCAGTAAAGGTATAGCATTTAGGAAAAGTAATCATTTCAATGTGATGTTGAAGGAGAACTGCAGAGATGTCAGAAGTATTTAGTTTTCAAAGAGAGAAGAAAACATTGAAACATTGCTGACATGTCACGTTCCTTTCCTTAAATGTAATAGAGCATACTTTGTATCCATAGGTATTTTGCAAACTGGAGCATAAGATAAAAAGGGAACTAAAACAAAGTCACATTAAGACAACCCATTTGTGTAAGTTCGCAGTCGTGCAGGAGTTGTCCATCGTAGGCAAAGATTATTCAGTCTTCATCTGTACTCTGTTATTAGAACTAGCCACACAGGTACAAGTGCAGAAGGAAAGGAAACAGAAGAACAACATGTTCAGAGAGCCCTCTCAGTCTGTGGGTATACTAAACGGTCCTTTGCCAAATCTCAAAGGAAAAGACTAGTTAAAGAACAGGACAAAAAGGCGACAGCACCAAGAAGGAGAGGGTGTGCCTTATGTAGCCGGAGTCTCAGAGCAACTTCAGAGGATTTTTCGACAACATAAAATCCCAGTCTATTTCAAACCAATTAATACATTGAGACAAAAAATTAGAACAGAAACAGAGCGATTCATTGCAAAGAAGAGGAATAAAAGAGCATTAAATTGGAGATACAAAACAACTACCTCATTAAAGGCTTTATCAACACAGAAGAGAGAGCTCTAGTGGCCCTCAGTCGGCTGTGCATTTCCATCTCAAAGCCACCAATCACTCATTTGAGGACAGTGAAGTTAAGATTTTAGCAAAATAACTTGAACGGGGGGTGAAAGAAGCTATTTTTGTAAAGAAAGGAAACCCCTCCATGAACAGGAATGAAGGACTTAGCTTTAATTTAACCCCTGTTTATAGCAGAATCCAGGGCAGGAGTACAGAAATGTGCGAGTCGCCTTTAAAACAAAGTCCAGGGCAAGACAATAGGAAGGTAATACCGTGTTTTTCTCTAGCCTCACAGATAAACCCCTCCTCCTCCTACTGATCTTCATAAGGTCCACTGGCGTCTAAGTTTGCTCAGTGCTGACGAAGCTCTTTGGATGAAGAGCGAAGCGTCCTACACTTCATCTACAGAGTACAGATGAAGACTGAAGAATCTTTGCCTACATCAAGACAACATTTAGAAATAACCGAAAGTAGAAGTTTGTAACGAAAGCCGCTCCTTGTTCCCTGGCTGCTGGAAAAAAGAAAAAAAAAACGCATGTGTGGGTTGATTGACAGCTCAGCTTGGAGGAGAGTTCTTTTGTATAACTTACTAACGTAAAATTCAGTCAATTGCAAGCACTCTATTACATTTGTGATATGTTTTGAATTACTTTAATTGGGGCTCACAAATCTGCATCACTTAATTTTCTAAACTTCAAATCCCCATATTGTATACTGTATATATTTTAGTTTATTTTATACAGTGC
>OMNZ01095479.1:0-13274 GCA_900303255.1 Lesueurigobius sanzi
ATCGTTCAAGATGGGGAAAATAATTGTGATTTAAAAAATGGTCATAATGGCCCTGTATAGGACTGGGCACTTCATACAGAGCAATATATAAATACAGTATGTACACATGAGGGGTCAGCAGAGGGAGGGAAAGGGAGAGTTCAGCTCTTTTATCGCTAATTACCTTTGAACAGAGCAAACCATTTAAAATAGGTGCTAACATCTCAAAATGCTAAATTTTGGTTTGCTGGTTTATAAAATATCACGCACATTTTCTTTTTGCTAGCATCAATATCTGCATTTCTCTCACTGACTCCGAATACAACGACAACTCACAGTAAACGTGTGAAAGTAGCAGTGTTTAATACTAAATGAACAAATCAGCTGGTTTCCACCAGGGCTGTGCTCAATGTATGGTATCGGCAACATATCATCGTAGAGTACTTGACTGCAATAGCAAGTTTAACTTACTGAGCATATTCAGCAGAGTAAATACTTCTATTTAGTGCACCCATAAGATCATTGTTCATACATTTCTTTGGACTAATGTATTGTACTATGGATACTGTTGCCACTTGGTCTCACCCTAACTACAGCTTCCATCCTGACCGTTTGTGGCAGGGGCATGCTGGGTCATTATTTGGTCCATGGAGTTTGATTGGCCCAAAAACTGAGCTTTAGCTCAAGGGCTAGGGCGCTTGCCTCATAAGTTTGAGGTGGTGGGATGAATTCTCCGTGATGTCTCTTTCTCTTTTCACATACACACTGACACGCTGCTGTCGGTGCACCTTTGGACCAAACCAACTTGCGCTAAACCAGAGGGGTGTTTTGGGTCTCATGGTATCTCAACTGCATGAGGCGTAAGTCATTATTTGATAGATTTACATGAAAGTGACGTTATTCATGTCTGAAACAGCCCAGTTACAGCCTATAGGCCTATAACAGCACAACTGGGAGTGCATAATTAAAAGTGGCCGACCAGGAAACGATTACCGATTCGATTTCGATTACCCAGCATGCCTCTGGTTTGTGGACATTCCCAAAGATGCTGACTGTATCTGCATTGATCAAAAATGACTTTCACAAGATCTGTCGTAGTTTCACTTCCTACTTTATCAAGAGCTCCACTCCTAAGCCCCCCCCCCTTCGCTGAGTGACTGAAATCCTCAAGAAAAATTCAAAAATTACTCAAATATGTTCAAAAAGTCTGCAATATAGTAATGTTTATATAGTGTGTTTGACGAACATGTTTTGTGTGTTGTTGGTCAGGTCTGGGAGAGTCGTGGGGTCATGTGAGCCGCTCCTCTATAGACGGAGTCACTCAGGAACTGGGCTCTCATCTGCTGCAGGTAACAACACAACCACACTATGGGGCTTTCTGAAAACAATTCCTCCTTCCTTCCCCTCTCCACTTCCACTAAATCCTCAATGAAGGCACCATCAGATGTTCCTTCAGAAGAGGCTTGAAGATGCACTCTCCCTCACCCCACGAACAGACACGCCCCTTTACCGTGTCAGCCCCGCCCACTAATGTTGCAGAAACAGTTCAACTGACAAGATTTTTTACTGAAAATAGTGTCCCCTGTGAGTCAACTAAGTTATTCAAATTCAGATTTCATGTATGTATTTTGTTAAATCAAACACACAAGTGTTTGTGAGGGCTTTTCCACCGCCAATAAAGTCATATTAGTTTGTGAAGGTTCTCAGTCGTACAGGAGTTGTCCATCGTAATTCTTCAGTCTTCATCTGTACTCTGTAGTTGAAGTGTAGGACGTTTCGATCTTACTCCAAAAATCGCCATCAGCTACTGAGGCCTGGAGCACGCTGTGGGTTTATAAAGGCAGTGAACCAGCAGGAGGAGTCAACCTCTAAGTACTTTAGCTAAAAGTACTTTAGCAAGTACTTTTAGCACTAAGAGAGGAGGGGCTTAGAGTTTGACTCCTCCTGCTGGTTCACTGCCTTTATAAACCCACAGCGTGCTCCATGATGATCTTTGGAGTAAGATCGAAACGTCCTACACTTCAACTACAGAGTACAGATGAAGACTGAAGAATTTTTGCCTCCGAAAGTCATATTAGGTCTCATTACTGCTTTCTTTTTCCTTGACAAAAGTCTATATTATTTATAATTGTTCAAATTGAAACTTTGAAGCTTCCAAATGAAGTGGAGGAAGGTGTTTGGGCTGTGTTGCTCGTGGGGCTGCTCTCCGGTGTAACATACACCTGTGAAGCATCGATGCTGACTTTGCTGTGAAGGAGCTCATCAGACACTTCTCCACACCACTTTGCAGCTTCAGACAGACCTTCCCTTTGTGGACACGCGCAAATCAAGTGTTAGTGTTTAGGGAAAGGGAGGAGAAAGCAGTTTCACAAAGGAATAAAAGAATAAAAGATCTCATTTACTGTGGGGAGATGGCTTTTCCCGCAGCGTTCGGCGAGGGCTGCAGGAAGGTCAGTCATGCTGTGGTTTGAGGGGTGTTTTGGAGCCGCTTCCATATTAAATCTATGATGAAAATGACTATGAAAATAGCTAGAGGAGAAATGTAGAACCATGTAGCACGTATTAAGCCAAACAGGTGTAAGTAAAGATGACAAGTGACCAATAATGACTTTAAATCATAGATGCATAAATAGGAGACAGACGATGGCCACTCAGCCCCACTGGTAGGAATTGTTCCATATCGTGAGGCAAATCAAGATGTTCCATTAAAGGGCAAAAAGATGGGGCTCTCCGCCCTCGTGGGAAGCTCCGCCCTCGTGGGGCCTGCACTTGTAAAATAAATGTATGCAAACACCAGCGCTGTTGAAAACGCTGTACCCCCTCAGAAAAAAGCAGTGCCTTGACACATGTAAAGTCCCCGTTCTTCTGGAGTTGATATCGTAGCATTGTCAGCATGCTGCCATGAGGATCAGAGAGAAGGACCATCCTCGCCCAGTGCTTAAAAGTGCTTAACAAGGTTTGAGTGGAAATTCTAGGAACCTCCCGTCCCCGTACACACAGAAAAATAAAGGTTTAATGTTGTATCCAAAAGGTACTTTTATTAGGAAAGTACCTGCAAGTACAAATGCGGTCCTTAAGGTGATTTTTGTGGACCTTTATTTAATTGTAGAGGTACAAAATCACTGCTCAGAGCAAATGGTACAAAATTGTAGCAGTGCATGTGATACACTATTATCCAATCACAGAGCGGTCACAGCTGTTTGATTCTTCAGCTCTCTTTCAGCTAAGGTACAAATATGTTCCCATATACAGAGGTACAAAGTTTACAGTTACGGGTACAGCTGGAGCGACAAAGCTTTGTACCTTTTAGGTCCATTCCTGTCCCTCTATGTTTTAGTGTGAATGCTTAATTTTTGGTGCGCAAAGTCACTCCTAAAACATGAGACGCGGCCAGGCCTTTGTGAAGTGTCAGTCCATCGGCAGAATGGTTTATGCGTCGTGCCCGCTGTTTCCGGAAACAGACCATGGTAAACTGGCCACGCGACGCACGTGAAATGGACATGAATGCTAATGACCCCATTTCACGCTTTAGCTATTTTCCACGTCGACGATTTTCAAAAGGGCGAATTAATTAGATTCATCACACCCCTCAAAACAAGATTACTTTTCTGAAATCAAGTCATTTAAACTCATGAGAGTAGAGAGAAAATAAAAGTCCTTTATTGATACATGGGCAGCTTCTGCGTTTCGACGCGGATGTGTCTTCGTCAGGGCAAGGTAACCTTGGACCCTTTATTTTTGTACACGAGTGCCTCGGCCTTTCTCTCTACTCTCATGTATTTGCCTCGGCCTATCCTTTAAGAACACCCGCTGTATTTTCTACCACACATATGTGGACCTGTTGATGCGCTCACCTTAGGGCTGTCACTAACGATTATTTAGGTAATCGATTAATCGGCCGATTATTTTTACGATTAATCAATTAATCGGTTGGTGCAAAAAGGTGCATGGAAAGTGTAATGGTTAAAAGCTTTTTGCACATGAAGCTAAAGTGACTCCGTTTGAGGACGTCTTGATGGAGTAAAGTTAAAGGTAATGTTTGTAGGATGCTCTTTGTACAAGTTCCACATGTCATTCCTCATTTGAAAGCTAAGAACCTCTAAAATTCACTCTGGGATTGTAAAAGTGAGAGCGAGAGAGTCCTGTTTCTGCTCGGATTAGATCATGACCCAAGATTTGGAAAGCAAAATATTTGCAAAAAAAACTTCTACAACCAATGCCTTCAGAGTCAACATAGTTTTTTCACAAAAAATACAAAATGTTGATGTAATTCTTACTCTGTCTGAGTCTGTATATCCCAGAAACGATTAATCGATTACTAAAATAATAACTATTTCAATAATCAATTAGTTGACGATTAATCGATTAGTTGTTTCAGCCCTAGCTCACCTCATCTATTGTCATTCAAACTCATGCTTGGTTTGTGGTTTTTGTCGTGTTTAGGCCTCACCTCAATGTTTGGGGCATGTTTTTTATCGCTGGCAACAATAGTATTCAAAATATTATGCAGCGCACCTTTAAACTCTATCTATCTCTAGCTCTACACTAAACCTAGCTGTTTATCTGTATTCTCCCGTATGTCTATCTATTTATAGCTATCTCCCCATCTATCTGCGGTTATCTATCTTCTATCTATCTCCTCTGCGCCTTGTTGGAAGCGTCCTATATTTGGTATTAATGTGATTATTGGCTGGGGCCCATTGTTCGCCGATAGCCCGAGCGTGTGGCAGAGCGAGACACCTCCCGCTGCCTCCCTCCTCCTCCTCCTCCTCCTCGTCCTCCTCGTGCTTTTCGAGGCAAATGAGCCGAACGCATTCCTGGTCACGCACACTCTCTCTCTCTCTCCCTCTGTCTCCGTCGCTCTCACATCGATGGCGAGAACACAAAAGACAGCACTCCAGGCTGGTGAAAAAAAAAAAAACCACACACACTCGTGACCAGGGAGGAGAACGCCAGGGCTAAATGAGCGTTAAATGAGCGTGGAGCGCAAATGTGTTTCCAAATGTGAGGTAAATTCACGGATAACGCGGGAATAATAAGCAAACGAGACGAGCGGAGAGAGCACTGTGTTTTTCAAAATACTCCAGGGCTGAACAATATGGTTTGTTTCTGGGGGAAAAAAGCTTCTGGCATCGTCAGGGTTTACTCACAGTAGAGGTGTGTCCGATTCTCAGCTCTGACAATTTGCTAAATGTCTCTGGTCTGCGTCCTCCATTTCAAGCTGCCTATTATCTGTATAATAAAGCTCTGTGGTAAAAAATAAAATAAAGTGTGTAGGTCGAATTGATCTGTATTTTTTAGAAAAACAATTTTTTTTTTATTTTAAAATTAAAACAATTGTAAAATGTATCTACTGTATAACAGGGTTTCTGCAGGGCAATAAAAAGCATTAAAAGCCACCAAATGAATTGTTTCAAAAATAAGGCCTTAAATGTCATTAAAAATAATTAAAAGGAATTAAAAACTGGCATTAAATCAAAAGTTCTTGGAAAATATTGACATTGTTCAACTACTTTTACTGCAGGGGTTTGTCAAAAATGCAAAAATGAGGGTCTAGACTGGAGTTTTGGAAGAAATTATACCCTATTTCTGTTGAAAAGTTCTGTAAAATTTTCTATTGAATATGGAAATTAATAGACATTTTGTCTTGCTGCTACCTAGGGCTGTGCAATTTATTAAAATTGAATCACGATTTCGATTACAACACTGCACGATTACAAAAATAGCACAATCGAGACAAAACGATTATTAGTGATGTGCTCACACTTGTCCATCCCGACTGTGCCCAAGTGAGGAAACTCCCTGTAGCTGCTGTTTGTGTGACACATGCAGTGAGGCATAAGCTGCTGTTTGTCCGGTTAAACCATAACAATCTATCAGTCTCTGGTGATAATGCACTGGTTCATGTTTATTTTTTAGGAAGCAGCAACAGGTTGGAGTCTTGTATCTTTTGTCCTGCTGCTCCTTGTGCAGATTAATCCAAAACTCAACAGAGAAGAGTCTCCCAAACTCCCATGTTTCTATTCCTCTACATTTCACATGGCCCAACTCTTTTAACAAACAACGCACCACAATGATGTCATCATCTTACATGTGTGCAGGTGCAGGTGTGAGTGCAGGCCAGCAGGGGGCAGTGAATATGCACTTTCATAATTATCCAAAAATATATATTTAACATTGTTTTGTTTAAGAAAATACCATCAAACAAATAATCGTTTGAATAATCGCGATTTCAATTATGACAAAATTAATCTTGATTATTATGCTACCTGTAGAAACCCTGTATAAGTAAAAGGGCTACAGTCTTGTTTGGATGGAAATGAACCGACTGAGCCTCCTTCACCTCAAAGAGATTTAGGCCCCATCCACACGAAGACGAGCTCAGGCATAGACGCAAAAGTATTCCATGAAACCCATGTATCCTCCATATGAGGGCGTTTTGAGGGTCTGTAAGCGATCATGTTCTAAACTAGGTCCCAGAGTGGAAAGATTTCAAAACAACGTTCACGCGGCTCCTTTGTCGCTGCCTCTCGGCGATGACGTCACAGCGCCAGTGCTGTGTGTGTTTTGCATAATCTACTGACCTTATAATGGCTTTAACGGCTTGATTCAAGTGGATAACTTTGTCCCTGTAGTTCAGGAGAAAACTGGAGGAGAAAACTGCAATGAACAAGTAGTTCCAGGGTGGTGGAGGGAAATCACTTTTTAGACTCAATCTGGGCTTCAGCCTATGGCCTAAATGGAACACAGAGCCTCTTCGACCTGAAGGTTTCCCATCTTCCAATCAGCCGTGTCTGAATTAGGGCAGGGCCATATAACCTAAAACCGATATCACGATATAAGAAAGAAATATCACGATAACAATATAACTGACGATATAATTGACACCAGACAAAATATTTCAAGTTTGATCTACTCAAGCAACACACATCCTTCAATTAATTTCCTGTTTTAAGCAGCTGCCCCTAAAGCCTCCATAGTCAGTGTTTATGCTGCTCTGAGGGTAGCATTAGCTGTGACCTCCATCTGCCGCTGGTCCGGACTTCATTACATCAGATCCACAATGATATCAAAATGTACGACGATATTCAAAACTCATATTGGTATATCGATATAGGATACGATATGGACCAGCCCTAATCTGAATGATATTCAATCCCTATGCTCTGTACTGGGTAATGTCCTGGTCAGAGGCACCATAATCTGTTTTTCTGCAAACCTTTCAGCAGCACTTCGCTTCTTGTCTATAAAACGTCTTTAGCATGTTACAGGTAGTGTGATGAATGTCTGCCAGAACAAGACTACGGATATAGTTCTGTTTTTAACTGCTTGTCGTATTTAAACTGGCGTAATTCCTGTGGAGAACTTTTCCCCATAGTTCAGGGGATATTGGAGATTCGAAAACTGCAATGAACAAGTAGTCAGAAGGTGGTGGAGCGAAATCACTTTTCTAAACACATTCTGGGCTTCAGCCTATGGCCTACCAGTATTTTGTTCTAAATATGGGTCGAATTGAAAATGAAAAGTTTATTTTAAATGTGCACACTGTGTGCAAAACAAAAACATTATAGTAGAAAGGATCCGAAAGTCACAGACAAACTATATCTCACGTGTCTTTAAACTTTAAATTGTGGCTTCTCCTTGACATCCAAAGAAACATTTTCTTTGTAACAACATTGTGACATATGCTGATTGTCATTGTAAGATTGTATTGTATTGTTTTGTGGTGAGTGGTTTTACAATGTTATAAGTGCAAGCTTCTTCTTCCCCTTTTGAAATTGAATTAATGCAAATTGATTGTGAATTTTCACTGTGGTGAGGAGTGTCAAATATGTTAATAATTCTGTTAAATGTTGATTTGAAATGAACAAACAAATAAACCTTTGAATACTCCAGCTGGTAACTGTTGGCACAACCACAACGGTAGCTGTGCAAAGCTAGCGGTGTGTACATTGGAGTGAGGAGTGTGAGCCCAGGCCTGAGCTGGGTAGGCGGGGCTGGGGGCGGGGATGTTAGATGGGTGCAAAGGGAAATTTCCACCGCGTTGAAGGCACAAAGGAAGGGCAGTGGAGGATTCCTCAGAAATGCACCACAAGTACCACAACAACACCACCATAACCTGCATAAAAGCTCACTGAAGTGGATTTTGTGTAAGATGGCTAGAGTAGTGGTAGAGTAATCAGTGAAAGTAGTCAGTGTATATTGTCTGTATATTGTATCCAACTTCTCTGTACAAATGACCATGTTGATTTGGTGCCATTTGATGCATCAGTCTTGGAGAAAATAAAACTGCATTCACAAATCTATCTAACCACATTATCACTACAAATACACAAAAATAGGGATGCACCGATGCCACTTTTTCTCAAACAACACGAGTACGAGTACTTTGATTTGAGTACTCGCCGATACCGAGTACCGATACGAGTACAAGGCATTGTCTTCAAACATACATCTTGTAGCTGGGCTAAAGTCATTAGTTCTCATTTACATTTACTGGAGTCATTTAGAAAAAAAATTAAGAGAAGTTTGATCAGAGTTATACAGTTAAAGTAAAGCTATGTTATTGAATATAATATTTGTAATAAGCATGTGTGATGATGTGTTTTTCGGGTCTCACTTTGTTCATTTAAGATGAAAATTACAGGAAATATTTATATCCACATTGTACACACTGTTCAGATCCAAAAGTTACTCAGAGCCTGAGTTGTATTTGTATATAATAGTGTGTAGATGGTTTCTTATTATTTTAACTAGACTGGCCTCATGTTGCAGTAGTAGCCACACTACAGCTAGCGTGGGAATAGATTTGGTTGTTTTTGCGATCTTGTGATAACTTGCAAAGTCAACATATTGGATATTTTAGCTCCAGGAGCAGCTAAATGCTTTAGCTCTTTTAAAAGCTCTTCCTGAGCCCTTTTAAGGTTTGTTTTACAGATGCATTTAGTCCAAGCATATACCATTTGCAGTATAGCCGCTGGTTAGCAACATTAGCATGCTCCTCTTGTCAACATCGCAGACGCACCACTGAAGTCAACGTTTAGCACTGGTTAAATTCAGCACAAACGGATTTAGGGAATGAGTCTGTAATAAAGTCAGGTCTGTGTGGAGTATTATTTATGAATTCTTCAGTTTGTTGTTCTGTCATGCTCTGATCAGATGTGAGGAGCGCTCATCGATGCGGCACAAAAATCTTTCAATCAATCAATTCCTGTATTTACTCATTTCCATACCTGAAGCTGCATTGTTATTAAAATACTCTCTGTGCAATGTTTCGAAGAGAAATGCTGCTCTAACCACATTATTTATGATGACTACACTGCGTTGCCAGTTTGTTCCCATTGACAGACTTTGAACAGATTGTTACGAGCTGTTCTCCAAATAAATCATATCAACGGAATGTGAGATCTTTCCCATTCCGCCTGTTTGACTGAAGAGCCTGTGACAGACTCTCGACAATGAACTTTATTGTTTTCATTACGTTGTCCGTGGCAGTTTTGAGAGGGAATTAGTTTTAGAACTGAAATGTCTTATTTTTCTTCCTCGCAGACTCTAGACGGCTTCATCTTTGTGGTGGCTCCGGATGGGAAAATCATGTACATCTCGGAGACCGCCTCCGTTCATTTAGGCCTTTCCCAGGTTGGTTTTTCAATGGATTTTGACCACATTAGACGCTACAGGTGAATGGGGGGCAAATGGAATTGAGTGATATCAATTTGACTGTTTTGCTGGATATTACTAACATAAATATGAGGAATTTCTTTTTATTAAATTTGCTTGAGTTCAGAATATTTGACCTTATATGAGTTATTTTGACTTTGCTAAGTAAAATGATCTGCCAATAGAACAAACTTAAACATAAGTATTATGAAGATTTTTCAGGTATAGGCGAGTACCTGAACCTCTCTGATACCACAATGCTTTTTTGGGCTCTGCAGACACTAAAACCTCTAATGACCACAGCATATACATTTGTGTTTCCTTTTTCTGTCTTAATTTAATCTTTACGCCGGGCTCACACTAGATCCTGAGTATGTTCTTGCGGGTCTGTTTCGGCCTCACTAAGACTTAAAAAGTCATTCAAATCAATGTTGCACACTAGGGCTGTCACTAACGATTATTTTAATCATTAGTCAGCGATTATTTTGTCGATTAGTCGACTAATCTAATGATTATTTTTTATTTGAGCTATAAATAATAAATATAAATAACTGCTGTATATGTTAAAACTGAGCCTCATAAGTCCATTGTTGACCTTAATCAAAGAGCCAATGGTATATTTATATAAAACTAACTTAACAAAGTGTAACGATACAAAATTAACCAAAACAAAGTGCAAACTGAAACAAAATAATCAGTAAATAACTCTATTTTGGGGATATGCGTTAGTTCTTTGTAGTAATGTTATGATTCTAAACAAACGATACACATCGCCAAACACTGCTTTGGAAGAACTAAAACTAAATATGTTTCAGGAAAGCTACAAAAATGATGCACTATCTGCACGTGTGTAATGTTGACGCTACGTTTACCTGGTGGTTTTTGCTGTAGACGCAGCGACTGCAGGAGCTACCGCTGCCATGAGGCACACAGCTACATCTGAATCATTTCTGTCAAATGTGCTTTGGATTCGAGCAGCCGTTCAGGAGCAGCGAGGAGCTTCTGCTACTACCGCTGCACTCTCTGTCTCACCTGTGGCTTTAGCGTCTTCTTCTGCATGAAAATACTGCCCCCCGAAGTTCCTTTTATGCTTTGCGGGGCAAGAAAACATCATTGCGGCCAAAAAATGAAAAAAAAATATACGCAAGCGATTTGTCGATAATGTCGACTAATCGTGACAGCCCTATTGCACACTCACAGTAGATCTGCGCGGTCCGTCTCCGTTTACCGAGGCTCTCCGGCCTCACGGAAAGAATCCATGAGAAGTCTCTTTGTGGCGGATGCAGCGGACGCTAAAATAAAACCATACATTGAAGTCTGGCTTTACCCATTATTTAGATTTTGTTGCTGAAAATATAGGGAATTTTGGCAATTTTTACACATAAAATGCGAGAAAATTTGCAATCTATATTTTTTCTCATATTTATGTCAGTAATTGATATTTTAAACTACAGCAGAGCATGTATTTCCAAGAGTTAGGAGTAATGTTTTCATGATGTTCCAACCTGCTTCCTTCCAGCTGCAGTGTTACACTCTTATGTGATGAGGTTTAGAGTTAAGATGGTGATTATCTCTGCAGGTAGAGTTGACTGGAAATAGCATTTATGAATACATCCATCCGGCCGACCACGACGAGATGACAGCTGTGCTCACTGCCCACCAGCCGTACCACTCTCACTTCGTACAAGGTAAACCACGGGGGACGTCATAACCCAGAGCTTTACTTACTTCAGCAAAACACTGATTTCTTATTAGGGGTGGGAACGTCTGGGTAACTCACGATTCAATACGCGACACATGGCTCACGATAACGATAACCTCACGATTTACCGATACTGCCATCATCAATATATTGCACAGCATAACATAAGAAATAATTCATTTTTTTCTCTTCAATAGTGACAGATCACTTCATTTACATTTAAATACACAACCATACACCCGTTTCCAAAATTAAGAAATTAACCACAAGTTAATCTTATTTATAATTATAAACACTACCCTTAAAAGTTACTTATTTGTGTGACTGTTTGGCCAAGTTCTTAAAATGGTAGTGCTGCCCTCTGCTGTCCTGGCTGTGTTATTGACCATTACTGGCCTCTATTTACTGTGAAAGCGCTACAGCCTCATTAATATTCATGATACAGTTAATTAATATGCATAACTCCATCAAAAGCATCGATATTAGCATGAAAGTATCAGTATCGTGCCACAAAATATCACGATATTTCGGAAAATTGATATATTGTAACACCCCTATTTCTTGTTATGTTTTGCAGAGTTCGAAATGGAGCGCTCCTTCTTCCTCCGAATGAAATGTGTCTTGGCCAAAAGAAACGCTGGACTGACGTGTGGAGGATACAAGGTCAGACTGGAGGATGGAATTAAGTATTGACGTTTTCAGCAGGTGGAAATTCAGAAATTCATTCATTTGAAGGACCAGGATAGAGAAAGCTCTGTTAGATTTGAGTTCATTAGCTGTTGGAGTACTAAAGTATACATCCTTTGTTTATGCATATTAAGTAGCCATGTGCTTCTGCCGGCTTAATGCCAGGCCGTCAAAATAATAGGCTACAATATAGAACTGGAAATGGCCAATAAGGCCAGGCTCACACTGGATCCTGAAATTCTTCAGTCTTCATCTGTACTCTGTAGTTGAAGTGTAGGACATTTCGATCTTAGTCCAAAGATCGTCATCAGCTTAATAACGACTTGAGCACAAGCGTGCCCGGGAGGAGCTTGGAGTAGAGCCACTGCTCCTTCACGTCGACAGGAGCCAGCTGAGGTGGCTCGGGCGTCGGTTTCGTATGTCTCCTGGTTGCCTCCCGGGAGAGGTGTTCCAGGCACGTCCCACTGGGAGGAAACCCCCGGGAAGACCCAGGACACGCTGGAAAGACAATCTCTTTAAGCTGGGAACGCCTTGGGATCAAACAGGACGAGATTGAGGAGGTGTGTGTGGATCGGGAAGGCCCCGGATAAAGTAGAAGAAAATGGATGGAGCCCTGTTGTACTCCACAACTTAATCACACAACAGCGCAGAGCCCACAACACCATGAATTCACTTTGCATGCCATTAGCTGAAAATGAAAGGTAGTTTTCAGTTTTATAACATGTCATTCTCACTACTGCCTATATCAGGGGTCGGGAACCTTTTTAGCTAAAAGAGCCAAAAAAGTCACATATGTTAACATGTATTTCCATGAGAGCCATACAATAGTTTTTTTCCACTCGGAATACAACAAAATGTGTGAATTTACATAAAATAGTTCTTACTAGGTGTAACCATTTAGTTATGAAATAATAAATATGTATTATTTGGCAGTATTTATGATCTCTGTTTTTTAAGGATACAATTGGTGTGCCCCTGTGTTCACAAGTCTAAACAAAATACAAAACAAAAGCACATGCCCCAAAGTGAACAGGCTCTTGCTAAGTTTCACTTTGACGCCACAGAGCAGCCTTTGGTGTTTGGACTGTTCCTGGACAAATTTATGCTTTCACGTGTTGGAAAAAATATATTTTTACTGTGATTGGACAATGCACACGTGGAGAAGAATGGTATTTTATGACCAACATGGGATTTTATGAATTTGGACCACAATATGCTCTGCTCTGGATTGTTACACACAACATGG
>OMNZ01095482.1:0-16654 GCA_900303255.1 Lesueurigobius sanzi
GCATGCGCTTTGAAAGACCTCGCTGTGCGCAGCGGAGATATAGGAAATGCGCAATGCACCTTCAGCATGTGTCAAGTTATTCCTGATTTTGAGCCCCGTGTCCCGGAGGATTTCTCTAAAACCAGTACCTAGTCTACGTGATAAAACTTTACAAAACCTCCTGAAGACAAGAAGGGAGGAGTGGTCTGTCCACATGCGCTGCAGGTTAGAACACACATCAGGAAGACATACTTTTGTTTTAGTGCTAAAACGCTGAGAGGGAAATCAAGACACCAGGAGCTTAAGAGAAAAAATACAGAAAATGGGTCATACTCCCAGCAGCCCATCCAACTGTATACCACACCTTTAGGCTTTTATTTATTCAATAAAAATAAATAAAACAAGTCCATTTTGATAAAATAAAATAAAAACTAATACTTTTTATTATAGTACAGCTATAATTTGACAAGTAATTTCACAAATAATTGTGATTAACTGCAATTAATTGCTGGATTTATTTAATCGCGATTAAGAAAATTAATCGCGATTAATTTTCTGCAGATTTGCGATTAATTAGTTAATTTTTTTAAATTGATTCCCGGCCCTACTAATAATGCATTATACTTGACACTCTCAACAAGTTAGTTTAATTTGCCAGTGATAATTTACCTTTACCTCATGTACATTACAGACAACATAAGTGATTATCTATTGATCTGAGCCTGATTTAGTTGAACAGAACGCTGACCTCCTCTCTATGTCCCAGTGGATTTATGTGTCCTGTACCTGTGAGGCTGTCGGGCCGCGTCATCCTCTCGTAAATGTCGTAACTTTGGGGTCCGTATGGGTCCGAGTTGTGGAGCATGGAGCGTGGCATGGTGGAGCTGTAGTGCTGGGGCACCGCCGTCATGCCCGTCCTAACTGGGGACGAGGAGTGGGGCTGTTTGGTGAGCGGCGCGCCAACGTTCTCCATCATGGTCAGCGGGGAGCCCATGCGCCCCCCCGGAGACGACCCGGATGCTTGGTACGGCGATGTGGTCCGACTGCCCGACCGCGAGTTCGCCGAGCCCACTCGCCGTAGTCCGGAGGGGGAGTTTTTCTGCGTGGAGTAGGGGGAAGTGCCCCCGCAGGTGGTGTTGGAGCGTTGGACAGTGGGCAGGGTGCTGGAGAAGATGCTGGATAGAGGTTTGGGTTCCGTGATGATTGGGGAGCTGTAGGGGCTGTTGACGGAGGTACGCAGGGAGGAGCCGCGGGACGGGCTGGTGTAGGCCGGGGAGTGGGAGCGCGAGGGGACAGAGCTGACCCGACGCATGGCCCGGCCCGGGACAGCCGTGGAGACCGGTGGGACCTATGACGAGAGAAGGTTGGAGGGAACATTATGGGAGTGGACTGGAGAAGGTGAAGTCAATAGTTTGGATGTACTAGGTTAGTGGGTCCACCCAAGTACCACCCAAAATTCTTTTTCAAATAAAAACTTTTTTTACTTGCCCATGAACCAAATCTACCCCCTGATATAATATTTCTTAATTGTTGGTCTAAATTTGCAATATCACAGTCACTTACGATATGGCTGGGCCATATCGTATCATATATCCATATCGGGTATGAGTTGTGGATTGTCATCATTTTTATATCGTTGTGGATGTGATATAATCAGCATGTGGACTCGGCTGTTTTTGACTGAAGTCAGGACCAGAGGCAGACAGAGGTCACAGCTAATGCTACGCTCAGCTCCACTCAGAACAGCATAAACACTGACTGTGGAGGCTTTAGGGGCAGGGGCTTAAAATGTGAAATGAATTGAATTGTATGTTGCTTGAGTAGATCAAATTTGCAAGGAGATTAGCATGGTGCAAGGGAAAAAAAATAAAAAATCCCAATAGACATAAAGCTGGGATTCTGAAATATTTTATCCGCTGTCATATTATCAAATATATCATTATCGTGATATTTACTTCTTGTATTGTGATATTGATTTTAGGTCATATTGCCCTGCCCTAACTTGCATGATATTTTTACGGAAAATTTTAGTTTTTATTAATCGCAAATATGACCTGAGAAGGAAGACAAAAAAGTTACACTTTAGTTACAATGTACCTGATATCATTTCTGTCACCATTGTTCTGTATTTTGTTGTATTTTGTCATAAGTTCTGATTAACAATTTCTGATTTTCAAGTGTGCTACACTCATTTATTACACATTATAATTTACAATGACATAAGGATAGGTGTAATGCTACCCTGCACTCCTCTGCAGAGAGGGGAGACAGCAGCAGCAGCAGCAGCAGCAGCTATTATGTTACTAGTTTCTTTTCTTATAGTCACACCTGTGTATTTTATTTTACCTTTCCAGTTTCAGCTGTAGAAGAAGCAGCCGAAACTGTAAAGGTAAAATAAAATGCACAGGTCTGACTATAAGAAGAGGAACTAGCATTGTTACTAGAAGACCTTATGAACCCAATCGGACTAGCTATTATGCTAGCTCTCTGCTAAGCACAAGCTACTTTCTAACTGCAATGAAATCTGAGCTAACACCAGTAAGAATAAATATTGCTATTAAGTGTTTCTGCCTCTTCACCTGTGTCCACCTGCTCCTCTAGGGCGCCGGCCTGTGCTTATGTGTGTGTGAATAGTGACTCCTCTGCAAATAACCATGGCTAGCCACGGTTACAGGTTAGCTTTTTGAAATGATTTTGATGTAGCAAGATTGTATAGTATGCTAATGACATATCGCAAATAACACAATGCACATTTCAAAGCTGCCAGACTGTAGGACATAGTGGCACAGGTTGTGTGTATTCCCCTCTGCCCCTGGCCCCCTCCCCTGTGGTGGGTGCCAGTGCCATTTGGTTCCTCTGTGGTCGGTGTTCGAGGCGTGATTACACTGCGGCTCTCGTGCGCCTTCTGTGCCTCGCAGCTGTACATTGCTACAGAGGGGGAGAAATTATAGCAATTACATTTTACAAGTGTTTGAGTGCGTCGAACAACGGCTGCGTGTTTTTAGATCGCATTTTACGGCTCGTACAGTAGGTGTGGGAATGATTTTTGACACATTGAACACATTTTCCTGATGCCTCGTGATACATATTTGTAGACCAAGGTTATTTTGAAAGATACATGTTTATGGAGCATAAAAACAGTATAATATGAATTGGTAACATCGTTTATTCTCCTTTGTGGCTGTTCCTTTAAGGGTCATGACCTATCTGGCTAAGCACTTGCGCTACAATTTGAACCATGATATCCTCCTTTAGTAAAACGTTAAAGCAAACATTTGTGAAAAGACTATCTGCGTCTATTTATAAGGTTTTGACAGTGACCCTGAAAGTTATCTCTGGAAGACCTAAGAAAAGTGTTTGGAAAATTAGGAATGACTTTGCAAGCAACTAAAAAATTTAACTTTACGAGCACTGAAGTAAACAAAGAAATCAATTTTTTATTTGAGTTACTGACCAAGCCCTCATGGATCAATATGGTTTGGCCAAGTCTAGAGCAGAGTAAACTACAAAGACCATGATCCTTTGCTCTGTTGGAGGCACGGTCAACATTAGAAATTTACTATCTTTTTGTTTTCATGTGACATCACAACATTCTAAAAAGCCTATAGTTCAACATTGAGGTGGGGGTCAACTGAAAACTCTCTGCGGGTAACCATGGGAGCTGTCAAAATGCAGATTTCTAGTCTTAGTTTTTTGATTCCTGGGTCAATCCACATGAAACAAAAACGGTCACAAAGTTCAGGGTCTCCTCTGTCTGGCCAAATGAACTAAGGTCTAATTATTTTCTCATAAAAGGTGTCCAAAAGTGTTGACAATATTCAAAAACAATGATGTTGGCCAGTAGAAAGGACATTCAGCCATAAGAATAATATGGCAGGTTTGTGAATCCAATCACCATCAAATAAAAGGAAAACATTTGGACATTTTCTTTTTGAAAATTTCTTTCAAAAACTGTTTCTCTCCCATCGAGTTGTTTTGGCACCTGACCCGACTATTCTATGAAAATAACGAATTGGGACTTGGCACACATACTCTTTATATTTTGTCGTTTTTGCGAGCTGGAATTTGTACTTATATTCAAAATTCGAAAACTACTGCTCTTAAACTTGTAGAAATATGATGATAAAGTATTGCTGTAGTCTGGAACTTTTCTAAGCTTTTCTGAATGCCATTTTGTTGATAGATATTGGCATTTACAAGCATCACTACAGGTGCATTTAATAAACACGAGTCCAATGAAAGCGTCAGTTTGGCAAGTACCTGCGTAGAAGCCTGGCCCTCTGCCCTGGCGTTCCGACTGGCGCCGGTGCCAGTGCCCGCTCCGGGAAATGAGTTCTGCATCCTAAGCTCCGCCTTGCCCAGGTTCTGGCTGCTGTGGTAGCCGCTGCTGGCATCCTGGTAGCCACTGTCCGAGTAGGAGTTCATTTGCGTGGAGCTCCGAGAATTCCCCGTGGACCCTACGAGAGAGGGGAGAGAGGAGAGAGATGGGTGAGAGGGGTGAGGGGACAGAGGCGCCACGAAGCTTACGCAACAGACCTGACCTTTCGTTAGGCACCAGCGCTAATGACAAATGGCTGCGCCCAGGGACAACTGTTCTTTGGCCCTGCTCTTTAACAGCCCATTGTGGATTATTGAGTATTTATTAGCCATAATGAAGGATCAGACGTAAAAGTCATGCACTAAATATCAAGCAAGACGAGGAAAGACAAAAGTTCTCAATAGGGCCGGACAATTTAGAAGACAATTTGCCATCTTAATTACATTTCTTCTGACCTACAAGGCAATCTCATACTTTTAATTAATAACTGATTTGTTTTATTTGCTGATTCATGTACTGTATATTGGTGATGCTTGGTGTAATGTATTTAACAGTTAAACATGATTAGATGTTTGCTAGGCATTGCAAACTTCTCTAACAGATGCTTGAAACAACAAGTGCAGTAAAGATCCTGGTCAGGAGCACCGAGGAGGAGGATTTTCACTTTTTTTGATACTGTATTCTGTATATTTGTGGCCTGCAGGTTTTATTCAACAGGAGAGCGTGAAAGGCAAAGGGGGTGGACAGCCAGGAGGAGCATGCAGCAAATTGTTGGAGCCAAGTGTCAAGCTCACAACGATTGGCTTATGGACAGCTACTTAAACCTCTTTAGGCCACGGTGAAGCACGTACATTTAATGTTGATGGGAAAATCCAGTTGGGCTGCACAAGATTGAAAAGACACTTAACATACGGTTGTGCAACATTGCAATAACAATATTACTGTGACATTTGATTAAACAGTTTCAACAAGGTATGTTGTATATTCAATATTAAATCAGGACCAAAACAAGGATAAAATGGAACTGAATTAGGACAATTATAGCTAAAATTGAACTTTTCCACATTTATAAGTTTTAGTTTTAGGCTGAGTTTGCAAAAATCTCTGTGCGAACTTTGCGATATATTGTGGCTTTCTGCAATGTGGATATTGCATCGCCTAATATTGCAATATATTTCTTGCGATATATTGTGCAGCCTTACTGTCCAGACATGATAAGAAAATGTAATCTTTAGAATGAAAGTTTTTTGCCACAGTGCTGTATGAGAATAGCCAAAGCATTCTTAGCCATTCTAACTTCAGCATTTACAACATATTAAGGCGAGACAGTGCAGGTGAATAGGGAAAAAGATTTAATTAAGTGGTATCATTATGAAACTTTTGCTGTATATTACTGACATAAATATGAGACAAAAATGTATTGGAAGTTTTCTGTCATTTTATGTTTTCATATAAAAGTTAGGTGCAATGCATAAAAATTGGCAAAATTGCCTGTATTTTTGGCAACAAAATCTAAATAGTGGATAGAGCAAGGTTAAAATGTATGGTTTTATTTTGTTGATATATTAGTTACAAAGATTTTGTTCAGAGGGGATTTTGGAGATTTTGTTTAGTTTTTTAATAAGCCCTTTATTAGTGAATAAATCGGGTCAAAATTCAAATTCCCCCTTGTTTTTAGGAGTTCAAAACTCATTAAATCAAGCTAGGAATTCAATATTGAAAAATCCCTCTGAACAAACCTTCACAATAGTGTAGGCAAAGATTCTTCAGTCTTCATCTGTGCTCTGTAGTTGAAGTGTAGGACGTTTCGATCTTAGTCCAAAGATCGCCATCAGCTTAATAACGACTTGAGCACGCTGTGGGTCTCTTAAGAGTAAACCAGAAGGAGGAGTTAACCTCCAAGTCCCTCCTCTCTTGGTGCTAAAGGTAGGAAAACATCTTGTCCTATTCATACTTAATATGGCTCGTTACCTCTCTATTGTCTCACCCTGGGCTAAGTTCTACGTCTGTTGACACAGACTGGAAAGTTTGGAGTCTGTAGGAGCTACTAGTGGAGATGTTGTCGCCGTAATGTGACCAAAATGTACTGTGACAATGGTCATTAAAGTTCCCATATGGTTCTATGGCGAAACATTCATTCAGTGCAATAATTACACTCCTTTTTGTAAAGATCAGGTCAATTATTTGTTTCCAGGTGAAAGTTTATAAAAAAATTGAAGTTGAAAATTGAGTTTCCCTTAAGAAGTTATTTTTGTTGACAAAACAGATGATTAAGCAATTTCCCTAAAATACAAAAAGCTACAAAATAAAAACCTGCATACACCGGCTTTAGTAATTAATTTTTTCTCCTGGCCCTCATTGAGATACACATGCGGTTAAGAAAGTGTTAGTAATTTGATTTAGGGAGGGAAAAGGAAACTCTGAGTCAGCAACAAGAGAGAGGCAATAACAGACCCTCACTTTCATGGAGGGAGGACTGCTCCGGGGAGTACAGAGACACCTGCTCCGACTCGGTCCTGATGCGGTAACTAGGCGACTGCGAGCTGTCAGTCATCCGAGATTTGGCATCGCCCGAGGTGGCGGCATCTGGGGAGACGGAGGAAAACAGCCAGTCGAAAAATGAGGGAGAGCTTTGCGTCTCAAACAATTACAGCTTTCTCTTCAAAATGGGAATATTTAAATAGCCATTATACCACAGTCACTTTTGGAGTTTAGAGAAAACAATAACAGATGAGATTTTCCGCAACATTAGTTTTGCCTTTGTGCTGCTGTGAGTCATTACGTTTTACTGCCCAGCTAATTTAGGAATACTAAATTGGGCCGCATTTCACAGCACACACTATGGGAACGGTCGGGGCTGCAGCGCATCTAACTAATGCTTTCAATAAGTTAGTTGGACATTGCAATCATACACACTTTAAAATATTTGAATAATAAGTAAACATTCATTTTGATTATACAAGACTGCAAAGGTTTACATATATTTGTGGGTTAATACATTAGTCCATCATCCCAGCAATGAATGTTATATCCAAACTGAAAGAATTCCTTTTGCTAGCTCAGATTGCAACTTGTAACTTGGACAAGGTGGGGCCCCAAAGCGAGAAGCTGTCCAGCACATGATACAAATCTGAAGTTTAACATCAACTTCACATGCATTCATATATACATACAACTTTTATATAGCGATTATAACAAATATCACCTCAACGAAATGCATTTGAGTGTGTGACAGGACTAGCATTTATGTTCCAAGCCTAAATAAAGGTGTGGTCACAGTGTATGGTTAAAACCTAAAGGCACCCAGTTATGTTTCACTGCATTCCCACCGGTTGATACCTTCCACACCATATACACTACACATTCGAAAAAAAGGTTGGAAATCTCTGATTTAGCCAATATAATTCATGTTAAGATGCTGCCTGAGGATGAGTGCTTCAAAAAGGCTCAAAAAAGGTTTTCGAGAAACGTGGACATACTGTAAAGGTGCTCTCAAGGATAGGGCCGTCTCATATGTATAAACAGAAAAAACCTTGCTGAGACCGTACCGTGAAAGTGTGGAGGTAAAGCAAGAGATCTCAGGCACTCAATATGTAGCAAAAATGTGACTAAAAGTCCTTTAATAAATACATGGACATCGGCAACGCGCTTCGACAAGGTCTTCATCAACAGTTACAAAGCCCTGATGAAGACGTTTGTCGAAAGGCGTTGCCATTGTACATGTATTTATTATTGCGGTCTCAGCAAGATTTTTTCTGTTTATACATAATTCATATAACTTTGGTGATTCTTATTGTTGGGGTGGCTATTCACCTTATTCAGGAAGTTGCAATGGGGGTCGCCATCTTGTGTTTATGGTCAAACTGCAGGTCTGACTTGAGCTGATATTGGCTTGGATTTTTGTTATCGGTTAAACATGTAACAACAAACTGCTGTGTGAATATATCCATCAGCTTTGGTCCTTTAGACAACAAAAAGTACATGATTATATCTCTAAAAGGTTATTTTAGGTGACTTTTCTTATGTCGTCCTTCCACTGAAACTAAACCTAAGCCGCACAAACGTATTTGCTTTTTTTTGTGAGTTTTTTGTTCATTCCCATTTTATTTTCTTCACTCTCTTACATTGACAACAATGGAAATCCCAGCTCACAGGAAGTGCTAATAAAAACAAGAAATGCTTTTACAACAAAAGTGGGCGGGGCTGAATAAGGTGGATAGGGCTGAGCAATTAATCTAATTTTAATCAAATCTCGATATAAAAAAGCTTGATTACTATAATGGCCCGGTGATCCACAGAAAATAACATGCGGCGCCTACTTGTTGTCACTAGTAATTACAAATCTAATCCAGTAGGTGGCGGTAAATGCTCAGTTGTTTCCATGGTTCCATAGGGTCTGCAAAATCGAAACAGCAAAAATGACCCGCAGTTTCCACCAAATATTGGAGCACAGCTCTAAGTATTTCTTCACGATTTCTTCTACTCCAATGGAACAGGTAGGTCATAGATGCTTTTTCTAGTGAACAATTGTTAGTAAACTTAATCTGTGCTAGCGTGCTAGCTAACACTAATGCTAGCTATTGTTGCAATCTTGCGTTCTTTCTTCAAACACTTTCACTTTTTTGCGATCTCTGCACATGTGTTTTTGTGTCCCTGGCCATGTGAGAGCTGTGGTTGCCGCTGTGTGGGTAGAGAGGTGCCCATTTCTGCTTCTGTAGTAGAAAGTTGGAACGCAGGGTTTTTATTCATTTTTATTCTTATTAAGACAAAAATCTAATCGAAAATCAAAATCGTTCAATATGGGGAAAATAATTGTGATCATTATTTTTTCATAACCGCCCAGCCCTAGGTGGCTATGAGATATCTTCAGATCAAAGAGCACACTTGATATTTAGGACTTTGGCTGACTTGAACATAAGAGGGCAGTTTATTACATTCAGAGCAGTTCATTATGTAAACAGTAAACAGACATTAGCCTTCCTTGGTGCAGGCCTAGTACTTTCAGCCATTTCCATCCTTGCCCCAGAACAGCCACCATGAAAAACAGACCTGAATTAGCCCTCTAATGTCCGTGCACTTAAAGCCTCACAATCTGGTTAAGCGTGACCAGTATCTCCGCATCTGAACAATAAGCAGTAAACAGAGGGGAGCAGGCAGAGCCACATTAGCTGCTCCCAGTGATGGCTGCCCCTCGAGCCACAGTGTGAATTATAGTAGGGCCATGTGAAGGAGCTGCTCGGTCTGGAGAATTGACCTGTAGGACAAATATATTGACAAAAAGGCCTAGTGTATTTGACAAGCTGCCTCCCATCCACTGTCTCCTCTAGACTTCAGAGGCACTATTTACAAAAAGGATGAGTTTCAGTCGGAGAGATCTAGAGTTAAGCTGTCAGAGTACACATTAGCAGCACCTGTTGACCTTGATGAGTAAAGAATTAGCAAACGCACGCTAGAGTGCCGCCGACCCATAAATACAACAGTCACTCCACTACTGGAATGAAAAATAAAGAGATTTAAGGGGAGACACTACAGCCAAAAGTCAATGTTTCCAATTTTAAGATATTGGGCCAGTTTAAGCGCTTAACAAATAAACCGTCACCTGGAAAGAAATAAATGGCCAAATCTTCATAATAAGGTGTTTAGCTACTGCACTGATCCAAGGTTTCTCCGTAGATTTACACAGAAAATTGTAACTTCAAAGGCCACTTTCTCAAAATGCACTCTTGCATCGACGCCTTCACTTTAATAGCACTTACAGCCATCAAGCTTTCCAGTCTTCTATTTGACAATATTTAGAAGATTTGTTCAAAGGGACTTTTCAATATTTAATTCCTAGCCCGATTTGTTGGATTTTGAACCACAAAAATATAATTGGTGTATAAAATAACTGGTGTATTCAAAAACTAAACATGATATCCAAACTCCCATCAGGAACAACTCTTTGTAACTCATATGACAATAAAATAAAATCATAAATGTAAACCTGGCTCTATCCATTACCGGTATTTAGATTTTGCCATCAAAAATATAGGCAATTTTGGCCATTTTCACACATAAATTGCCTTATTTTTTGCATGAAAACATAACTTTTTTTTTTTTTTTTCATGGTTATGTCTGTAATAGACAACAAAAGTTTCAAATTGATATCACGCAATTTAAATGTTTTGAACCTGTAGTGTCTCGCCTTAAAAGGGAGTGAATTTGTCCAAAGTTTAGGAGCAGCCACATAACAGGCACAATGACCTCGCAGTTTCCCTGGCTCTTAGGGATCACAAGAAGAGCGTGGTCTGCCGATCTCTGTGAGCGAGACTGGGCATAGGACACACGCAGATCGCATTTGATTTCTATTTTATTTAAAATCAATACGGAAATGCACAGCGAGCCAGTGGCGGGACTGGAGGATGTCAGATAGATATGTCCTGAGTAGAATGTGTTGCAGTAATCTAAACAGGTGATGATGATGTTGGTGTGGATTAAAAGTCCAAAGCCATGACCAGATGAAAAAGGTTTTACTTGGCAAACCTCAGTGGGCATTCAAACAATTATAAAACAAGTTATGCGATTCTTGTTTAGTCTGGCAAAAATCGCATGGTTATTTTTGTGGACCACAGGCTAAGTTTGTTTTGGCAACAGTGTAATCAGGGTTCAAAAAGAGTCTACCGCCAAGACCAAATGTTGATATAGATGAATAAAGTTCTACATCTATCCACTCCGATGTTTGCCTCTGTCACAGGCCATAGAGACTTTACACTGGGCTCTGACCCTGTTTGATAAACGACATGCCAAAAAGCCAAAATGGGGCAAGAAAAGCGGAGAGGACTGGAGGCTAAGACGGCATCCTGTTCATCACACTCAGAAGAAAGATGGCCGCTTTCAAACCGCTATCTGTGGCTGACAACACACTGCCACTAAAATGTAAGAGTTTACTGCTTAAATGCCAGTGCACTTTTAGGAGAGCACTTGGAGACATTTGGAAGAAAGAACCTGGAGCCAAACGCCTAACTGCTTCAATCACTTTGTTATTATTTTTTTTCTCAAGCACTGAACATTTTCTCATTGAATTATGCAACTTATCTGATAGAAATGCAACAAAAGTAGATGTAAAGTATACTATCACCATAATCTATGTTTAAAGAAGCAGACAGGAGCAGATGCATATGTTTCATGCAACTTTTTAATAATTATTTTTGTGTCACCGCAAACCAATTGCAGCAATTTGGCAATGACTAACTATAATTAAAGTGGCCATTGTGGGTGAAGTGTCTTGCCCATGAACAAAACACAAATTTCCAGCAAATTCCAGCATATATCACTGGCTTCTATGTATATTACACCGCAAAGATGCATAAAATTGACATATTTTGCATAATTGAGCCCTAAAAACATTCTTTTTTCTTTGGCTGCTCAGCATTCATATTTTATAAAATTGTCTATGTAAAGAAATCACATCAAGTTGCTGTGCTGGTCACAATTTCAAATTGGCCTGGAGTGCCCTCTACAGGCAACAGAGGGAATGACAGGTGACCGAGAAGCTTTTACTTTTAGCTAACAGTACCCAACAAATCAATGGCGCTGTGATGAATGCACTTTGAGCGCAGAACTGCTCATAACGGGTCCAGTGATGAAGCCCATGACCCAGTGATGGATTATGGGCTTTATTTAAATTTGAATAACAATCTGAATTAATTCTATGATACAGCGAAATCCAGAAAATACAAATTGGAGTGCTTCAGTGGTAGAGGAAGAATCCGCAACACTAACACAACAACATACATTGTTTTTGAGCAGCAAGCAACGTTGTAAAATGGCTAAAAGCTTTAAAAAATAGATGGTGAATGATATGTCACCATTTTTACTTTCATTTTATAGGGAATTTCTCCATTGTAAGATCAAAAAAAAATTAGCTTATCTTATTTCAACTTTGTTGGCCTTTAAATAACAATAGACTTCTTTAAAATATATACATTGAAAGAAGAAAGTAAAGAGTATTTGCCCACTGATCAAAACGGTTGTAGATTGATCACACCTCCCAGCAGTGCACAGCGATGTTATGTGAAGTACGGGCAAACTTTTTGGTGCAAGGGCCACATCAGATTTTTGGACTTACCAGGGGACAGGACAGGTTTCAAACAAGTACAATATTCAAATAGACCTTAAGCACTTCTATACACAAAGCAAAAGGAACAAATTGGAAGTAGTTATGCATTATTTCTCTTTGTCCACGAAAACATTGGTCATATTGGGCTTGGTCATGTTTCGTGGGCCGGATTGCAGAGCTAGGCGGGCTGCATGGCACCCGGTTTGCCCCCCTCCGCATTATGTCCCCCATTGTCTGAGGACACTGTGCAAGTTTGTGGTGAACGGTTCCTTGATGTAAAGCACTTTGAATTCCCAGTGGAAGTAGAAAAAAACACACATTTTGGTACAGTGAAACAGTCTTGACAAGTTAAACCCAGAGCTGTGCAAGTGTACTGTGTGTCTGAGAGGTGACAAAAGGAGGAGGCATTGATGTGAAAAAGTCCCAAAAAACACAAAGCGACACTTTCTGAACCGGAGCGTGTCTGCGGTGTACGTCCTGTGCCGGCGGTGGACATGAGCTGTGACTGCATTGACATTTCCTGGGGCTAAAAGCCTCGTTTCCACGGTAACGCTCACAGATACAGCCGCTCATGAGGCCAATAATACAAGACTTCTCCTCAATACATTTGAATGGGAGGGAAAATAGATCATTTATCATCAGGAGGGCAATAGTAAATCAATACTAAACAAACTCGCGATTGTGATTAGTTCCCCCGACTTGGGCCTAATGGAATGCAATGCGGAAACAAATGAGAAAGCGATGTTGTGTTGATATTCCCAGTGCATATGTACAACTATCACCCCCCACAGGCCTCTCTGACAGGGCTGACAATAAAAGATTAATGTCTGCGGCACAAATTCTGCTACGCAATTAATAAGCCATGAAATACATCATAAATTCAATTCATTATCTCACTTTGACTGAAGATATTTGAAGGATGCAAGCTAGCCAAACAGAAACCAAAGAGGTCCAGGGCTAATCCCTATGCTGCCTGTCAGGGCTCCTGCCGTGAGGAGGCACAAACGGCAAAGATTAATATTAAAGTAAGGATATGCCCGAGACGGCTTGTTCCGAAAGATTAATGTTAATTGTAACAGAGATGCACTGTAATAGTTTGATACAGCCATTAAATGCCCATAAAATATATATTTACGTGATGCAATATGCCATACATGAATAGACATTAGCAACAGGCAGTATTGGAAGCGCATATTGCAAAAGCTGCTAAAAGTTTGACAGTTGTTACTTGGAAGAAAATTAAATAAGTGAGAAAATAAAACATACTTAACTTAAAGGAGATCATGCAAAATAAACTTTTGAGCTACAAGTTATGTTATATGTTATAATTTTGTTCCCTTGTAGTTCACTTTATTCACACAGTTTTGAGTAATACTGTTTGGTTTGGTTGTTTCTTTCTGGTTGATTTCTTCTACGGTTGAGCCTTTTTAAATTTGTCATGCTGCGCTGGGGTCTCGCAGACAGTGCCCAGTGCCAATGTTGGGATCCATCACAAACCGTGGACCACATACTGACCAGTTGCCCAAAATACCGGCCACCAAACGGCACCCAGGGTCTCATTGACCTTGATAAAACACTCTGGAATGGCTGGCATCAACAGAGCTGACCGTCTGAGGACATACGAGAGAAGAAGAAGCCTTTTAAACCCCATCATCCAACACGTGATCATTCCAAGCCTTTATGTGGTCAAAGTATGTAAAACGCATTGAGTTGCTAGCCAATGTTACGGGATGAAAGTGAATTTTTTATTTTACAAAATTATTCCCACTGCTGGCTGCGAGGGGTGCTCAAGGCGAAAGTTTAGTTTATTTAACAGGGACAGTGTGCAAAAACATGAATTAAAGATGCTGTATTGTTTAAGCTTCATTTGCAGCCCTGACACTAGGTTTTAGAGCCACTGTCTCCTCCTTATAGACACATCATTGCAACCTATAAAACGTAAAAACATCAATGCTCAAGCCCCTAATGAATGTTTTAAGCCTGTTTTTAAGACTCGTATGTAGGATATGTCCTAAATCAATAAATTTATTGTAGACAGTGATGTAATAATTCTTGTGGCTGGAACAATGATTTCAAATTATATTATTATTATATACCTCTTTACAGTACATATTGGCAAAATATAAAATGTATTTCAGATCAACACTTGGTCAAAATCCTAAGCCTTATTCTTATACTTGTGAAAGTATTCAGCCAATCAAACAGGGCTACCGTTTTATAGGTATCGTAGAATGACCAGTGCCTATTTCTGCAACTTCTGCAACAATCCTTTACCATCTTGCCTCCACAAAGTTTATAGATCTCTGCCACGTTTGAAAGGACTCACCTCCTGGAACTCTCCAAGGCAGGGACTTGTCAGATGAACTGTAAAGAGAGAAACAAGGGATTTCAGTTTGGATACAACCCAGATAATACAGTAGAAGCACTGTGAAAGAAAACGATGCGAGTGATATCCTCTGGGGCCGATACAGCGACCACTCATCATAACACTGCGAGGCCAGCAAACGATTCAGCAACAACATCCTTTCAACTGGGACGCGATGTCCATTCGTGTCAACAGCTTATCAATACAGAAAGGTCCCTTGGGTGACGGCCGGGGCTTGCCAGGTCGGCCGCGCAAACCACAACACAGCTGGGGTAAAGCTGGGATTCTTGAGATCACGTTACATAATAAGCCAGTGTGAAAACGAGAAGCATTACAGAAACCACAACTTCTCAGTCTCTATAAGTCAATACAGCACATGAGAGGAGTGAATATTGATAAGATAAACTTGTCCTTTTTGACTCTTGACAATCCAAAGAAAAACGTGCATGTAAGCCACATTTATTTTTGTTTGATCATTATTTAACTAGGAATGTCACGCTGAGACATGGCTCCTGTTGTATATTTCCTTACAGGTTTCGTTCATTAGAGAGAATAATATGAGCAATCATTACGTTTCACTAAATAGAGCTTAGCTTTGCAAATTCACACCTCACAAAGTAGTGTATTGCTGTAATCTGACTTAAAACATAGTGAAAACATTTGATAGAAAAGGCACGGTTTTGTTATAATTAGAGGTGTGACTGACCATAGATCAATTTTGTGATAAATCATGATATTTTGCATCACAATATGATACTTATGACATCATGACTGTTAAAGTGCTAGAAATGTTTTGAAGTAAACAACCTCCCCCTCCTTCCTGATTGGACCGAAAAGTCCGTCCTTGGTTCCAGTACATAGGAAAACTCATCTTATTGGTCAACATGAATCCTGCAAGTAGGGCTGGGCGACATGATGATAAAAATCGAATCGTGATTTGATCTCCACGATGATCTGCTTTTTTGGGAATATCGTCATACCGTGATTTAGTGGTTTTTATGATAAACCAGGAGAAAACTAGGTCTAAACCAGGTCTAAAATCGGACAACGTCACGGACTGAATCTGGATTAAACCGGGACTAAACCAAGAAGTAAACCAGACTAAAGCGGAGACTGAAATCAAGGTCTAAACCAGGACCAAACTAAAAAGGACTAAATGAAATGAAACGATGATTACCCAGGACTAAACCAGGATTAAACCCAAGGAACCAAGAGAAAACTGGGTCTAAATCAGGTCTAAACATGGACAATATCACAGACTGAACCAGGATTAAACCATGAGGGAAACATGACAAAACTATGTAAGGACAACACCAGGTCTAAAGCCAAGAAGAAGCAGATGGTTTTAGTCGCCTTTAAAGGACAATATACCGTATTTTCCGGACTATAAGTCGCACTTTTTTTCATAGTTTGGCAGGTCCTGCGATTATACTCAAGTGCGACTGATTTATCAAAAATATACATATAATATAACATTATTTTAACACTGATTCTTTATGCTATAGTTATCTGAATAACTGTTAATATGTTGCATTAACATATACCAGTTTGTTTATGCTGCATGTAGCTTCATGTTCAGCCTGTTGTTCTCTATTCTATTGTTATTATAATACTTTTCTTTCAAGATGAAATGTCTGTTTTTGGTCTCGACTTTTGTAAAATAAATTTCCCTCCAAAAAAGTGTGACTTATAGTCCAGTGCGACTTATATATGTTTTTTTCTTCTTCATTATGTATTTTTTTGCTGGTGCGACTTATACTCCAGAGCGACTTATAGTCCGGAAAATACGGTACACATGAATCGTGAGAAAATTGAAATTGTGATAAGATTTTTGGGCCATATCACCAAGCCTTAGTGCAAATCAACTAAACTCTGCAAAGAAATATTCAATTGT
>OMNZ01095482.1:17589-33166 GCA_900303255.1 Lesueurigobius sanzi
TCTGAATTTTGTCTAACCTGGACAATATCAAACTCTGGACTGAAACTTGGAGTAAAACAGGTCTTAACCAGGACTAAACCACTACAACACCAGGTCTAAACCCAAGAAAAAGCAGATGGCTTTAGTCGCCTTTAAAATATATTATACACATGAATAGTGATAAAATCGAAATCTTGATTTAAACAAAACAAAAAAAATTGTGATAACATTTTTTGGCCATAACGCCCAGCCCTACCTGCAAGACTCTAATTTGTTGGTTTTGTTTTGTTGGTAAGCTCAGCAAAGGAAAATATATCATTACTTTTAGTTACTTTACATTAAAATTCAAGCACATTCAGTCAATTAACCGCATTACTGTATATTAAATTTGTAAATCATTTAGACTTAGAGACCATCACTTTTATCAGTCTAATGAACAATGTCATGCATATTAATGAGGCTGCACTGCTCTACTGCTTTCTCAGTCAATAGAGGCCAATAATGGTCAAGAATACATACAGTACAGGACAATTTTAAGCGCTTGGACCAAACACTGCCACATAATTGTAAACACTATCATTAAAAGTACGATTAACATGTGGTTAATGCATTACTTTTGGAGCAACTATGGGTTCTTTCTGGTGTTTTTACAAGAGGATCAAAAGCCTGTTTTCAGTGAATAAGATGGGTGTCATTTATTTACTTATTTATTCAAGAAAAAGGGGAACAATGCACATACAAACAAGTATACAGTAAATCATAAACATGTGGGACATTTAGTTGTTTATAAAGTACTGCAAAATATAAAAAAAAAAGTTTAGTTAAAATTATTTGGTTATTCGTATCTCACCGGCGGAGACTTCCTGGAGACTCCGAGACTAAAGAGCCTATCCCGAGACTAAAAGGCCTATCTCAACGGCCTGGAGACTAGTTCACAACCGAGACGACTCCGAGACGTCAGCAGAGATTAGAGTCTCTGCCAGGATGCGAACTACTCTCCAGGTAAGTGAGATGGGACCTTAAGAGATGGGCCTATTTTCTTGTTGTGGGCCAAGTCAAGGGGCCGGACCTCAAAAAACATGCGCACCCAAACAAAGCACCCACTTTTTCCAAAATCTTAGTGTTACATAATATACTACATACTGTATGACCTAGCAGGGGTTTGGGTGGCGTTTTTTTAGGATATTTTAAAGAAACGGACAGCATTTTTAGAGTACTTTCACAGGTATATGATTTCTGACACGTGTAATAATATCAAAATCATCTTGTGGTGTCAGAGGATCTATGCTATAGGGCCAGATTCTGTCCACGGGCCTACCCCTGGTGTATCCTTTCCACTCCTAATTAGACAGGCCTCACTTTATCTGTGCATCTATGTATTTTGACCAAAGACCAACACTTCACTTCTCTCTGTGTTCCTTATTAGCCCAGACAGGGATCACGAAGCAGACCCATTGCTGCCTCTGCCACTCCTTTTGCCTAAAGCGTTCTATTTCTCCCCAACTCTCCAGGTCCTGATGCCCCGAGCCAAGTTTACATTTTTTTGTGACACCTTTAAAAAAAATAATCTTCCTTGATTTTTTAATGAGCACGCAGGCAATTAAACGGAGGAAGTTAGCAGCGTCTTGCTCCAATGAACTGGGACAAATGGAGAGGCAGGAGAGAGCCAACCGCGAGACGCACCAAGAGCTAGTCAGTGACAGGACATTTCGTTTTTTTATTGAGCCCTATGGGTAGAAGAGACACTGGATGAATGGAGGTCTTTTAGAAGCGTTGCCACGGGTCAAGCTTGATGGTTGTCGTTGCCGTGTATGCGTGTTGTCAACCGAAGGGAGGGGTCATTACTGGGGAAGACGGGAGGGGGTGCAGGGTGAGGAGACTCCAACCAGACTTGTTACCTGCTGGGCTATTGAGGTGAAATCGTACGAGCTCGGACGCCGACAACTGTTCCCCATTGACACACAAATGAGGACTTAATAGCGAATGGGCTATTGTGGTTTGCAAGAATGTGTGAAAAAGATCTGTTGCGTTTAGATGAGGTAAGAATAGATTTACAAGTATAGGGCTGCACAATATATTGCAAAAAAGACTGAAATGAACACATTTTTTGCTGATTCAGCCGAAAGCTAAATGCTAGTTATACATGTGCAAAAGTTCGTTTTAGCTATAATATTCCTAATTTAGTCTAATTCTAGCCATGTTTAGGGTCTGAATTAGTGTTTTTCAAAGTCTTGTCTAAAAACAACTTGCTGAAAAACTAATTATTTGTGTTTGGAACAAAATGGAACAGATTGTGTTAAAATGGTTTGGTAAAATATCGCAACAAAGGCCCGTATCGCAAAATTGCAGACCCGTATTGCATCTCTCATGTTTTTTTTTTTCAATATCATGCAGCTTTATTAGTGCATTAGTGCAGTGGGATAATTGACCTGATCTGGCCTGGCTTGGATGCAACATTTTTTCCCCAGGTAGGAAAAGGCCACATTTGCATATAGACCCCCTGATTGGTCAGAATCTAGGACGACGCACGCTTAAAGTAATCCAAACTAACCCTAACCTTAAGGATAGTGGAGTTTACTGAAGTTGTCTTATTGAGATTCATTGAGTTAAATGTTGTGGAAAAGGGGGTGACAGACTCTCCATCGGCTGCATTAGGACCCTCCTCCTAATGTCGGCTACTGGCCAATCGAAAGGCCTTTACCATCCTGGGGGGGGGTGTAGCGGCCTGGATAAAGATCAAATTAGGACTAAACAGAGTCTGTAAGGGTTTAAAATAGACCTAAACTGGGACACATTAAACCATGTCTAAAGCACAAAAGAAACACCACATTTATATGTGCGGGGAAATCCTATTGACCAACTTTTAAACATAGAGAAATGGCACAGTAACGTCTTAATGCTATATAGTTTCATGCTCAACAAATACGTCCACTAGTGTTGTTACACATGCGTTCACACTTCCGGAAATGAGCAGCGCCAGCCTCGATTTGGCATTTTCAGGAACACGACTGTGCAACAATTACTGCATTTACTCAAACTAACAACATCGTCCAGCGGAGAAGAATCTCAAGTTAACAAGCTTAGTGTATTTTAAAGCATAGCTGCCAAGATGCTTTTGTTATTCTTGAAGCTGCATAGCGCCTGCATCCAATTCAAAAAGAAAAGGGGAAATGGACAGTCAGCGAGAGTGCTTGCAATATGCGGGTATAGCTATTCATGAATTCGAAGTGTGATGTTGAATGTTTCAGAACTGTTATTGTCAGAAAGCCAGAAATGATCGTACAAAATGTTCCACCTTGATATTTTATGCATAGATTTGATAACTGCTAAAATAAATCAATCTGTCACTCAAATGGGGGAGAAAGAAAAGTGTTCCCAGCAAAATTGTACATATTTTCAATGATATATTATTAATACAAGAGGAAGAAAAAGGATCGAACTGCAAGGTACTCCACCACTTGTCCATTCAATAGCTCCACTTTTTGATTATCTCTCACCACTTCTATGAAAAATGCCCATGTAAGTGATTATATCTACCGTACAGACGCCTCAAAATGGAGTCTTATATAACGTCACATAAAAGTGGCTGTCTTGCGGGTGCAGTTAGCCATCGGATATGACCATTCTGCACAATGTAAGGCTTACAAACCTGATTTACTTCTCCCCGCGGCAAAATCGTACAGGCAGATCGCGAGAATGAGGAAACTGCTCAAGATCTTTTTCCATGGGGTTTCGTAATGCGTAAAACCTGCTCATGCTTTGGTTTTAAGACGATGAATGCTCAGAAGTGCATGGCCCAGTTCAAAACGTGCACCAACGACCTTGGAAACATGAATCATATCCGTTAATAAATGAAAAACCCATCGTCGTGATTGCAATACTTGTCAGGAAAAGCAAAGTAATTTGACATGCCTCCCGAAATCTTGCAGCCCGGTTCGCAAGCCAAGAGTCAAATTAAAACGTTTTAACTTGGAAATACTGGTGATATTTCAGTAGCATTTCATCAAAAAGTAAAAAGGGTAAAAAATAAAAAAAAAACTCAACACAGAACAATGGCATTAATGAAAGCCAGCTCAAATCTGACCATTAAGTAATCTCAGAAATGTCACAGTCCATTAACCTCGGTGTAATTTCCCCCGACACTTTCAAGAAATGAATTTTAAACCAGACAACCAGGGCTCAAAAACAATCCCACCCATGCAGCGTAAGTAAATGGAGGCGAAAAGCCCCCCCAAGAACAAAAGTGGAATTTTCTTTTCACCGCACAATTACCAATTACTAAATGGATTTTCTTTTTGGTGTGTCATGGTACATTTACTGCCAAAATACTTAAAACATTGACATACAGTATATTAATCCAAATACAGCGCTTTATCTTATCCACTACAAGACAAAAGATTAATAATAACACCCAACTTTTTCCACATTTTCTTTTTAAAACTATCCAAGAAGCTCAATGAGATGAGGTGCCTTGTTGAACCAGGAAGTACAGCTTAAGATCAATATAGCTTTTTTCTAACTAATAAAGTGTAAGATAGTGATCAAGATGTGTTTCAGATTATTATTAAAAAGCCTGCGAAAATGCTCCAGCTTTTTGATAAGACATTTTTGATAAAGCTGCTGTGTTTTGTTTTGGAAATTTTAAGGCGAGACATTGCATGACATATAAATTTTAAGCTGGAAACAAATAATGACCTGATCTTTACAATAGGCTCTATGCACGCGAGTGACATGTGACTTCTGACTGGCTTCTCCGGGGGTTCTGCTCTTCCTCTCCCATTATTTCCCTGTGGGCGATTAGCAGCGTCTCTTCCAATAAATAAAAAGCTCTCGATTACATGGCGGCAAGCGAGTTACCGATGGACCGTCACAAGCCACGTGTTAAAAGCATCACGCTGATGTAAAGACTTGACTGGAGGAAACGTCTGTGTTCATCGCCGTAGGTGTTTTTGTCTTCAAGCGAACGGCTAACACCAAATAAAGATTAAAAAAGCTCAACATTTTTTAACAAGGCTGCTTAAAAAAAATAATTGGACTGTCTTTAGTATAAATATTATATAGTTGTTTCATTTTAGCTCGGAGATAAAAAGTTCCTCCTTAATGAGCCCAGACGTTTCCTCCAGTCAAGTCTTTACATCAGCGTGATGCTTTTAACACGTGGCTTGTCCATCAGTAACTCTCTGCCCGCCATGTAAGACAGAGCTTTTCATTTATTTGGACGAGACACTGCTCATCGCCCACAGGGAAATAATGGGAGAGGAAGAGCAGCCCCCGGAGAAGCCAGTCGGAAGTCACATGTCACTCGCGTGCATGTAGCCAGTGTTGGGGAGAATACTTTGAAATTGTATCCAGTTACAAAATACTTGTCTTAAAATGTATTTTGCAACATTTTCAGATACTAGTCAGTGTACTGTATTCTGAATACTTAGAATACTTTCACCTTGATTTGCATTATATTTTTGTATAAATATGGTGAATGATTCAAAATATGTATCAACACCGTAGGTGAAAATTCTTCAGTCTTCATCTGTACTCTGTAGTTGAAGTGTAGGACGTTTCAATCTTAGTCCAAAGAACTACAGAGTACAGATGAAGACTGAAGGGTTTTTGCCTATGATGGACAACTCCTGTACGACTGAGAACCTACACAAATGTATCAACACTTTTACACCAACTGTTATCAACATATTTATGTTTAATGAGAGCACACTTGACCAATCAGATCACAGCAGGTCACATGACTCACATGTGCATTATTTACATGAAGGCGTTTTAAACTTTTATTTTGGTAGGAAATTCAAATATTCCTTTTTTAACGAATGTTGTAAAATTTGAAGCTAAAATTGAATGACTATGAATATTGCAATGTATTCCTTTGGTATTTGAAAAGTAGTTTGAAATATCCTCAAATGGGAGAGTATTTGTACCTGAATACATATTTTAAATACATGCATTTAGTTACTCCCCAACACTGCAGCCTATAAGGACTGTAATTATTGCCTTGATTCAATGTTTCCCCTGTATGGGAAACTGTAAATTCATTGTGTATTTTCTCAAAATGCATTTTTCTCACATTGTGGCAACACCATTTCCACTTTAGCTCCTATAGACTTTACAAACTTACAAACTTTCCAGTCTTGTACTCATCTACATTTTGAAGGTTTGTTCATAGGGATTTTTCAATATCTAGTTCTTAGCCTCATTTATTGAGTTTTAAACACTGGAGCACCCAGAGGAAACCTACGCAGACATCCTCGCCATAGAGGAAGGTCTAAGGATGGGGGAAGCTCGTTACTCTAAGTGATTTACTTATTCACGGGACATCGCATCTGGTTGAGACATTTCATTCATGTGTGACATTCATTCGTGTGTGACTTATTGATTTGTTTTTGCCCAAACCGACCTTTGAGATGACTTCTGTTATGATATTGGGCGTTACAAAAATAAATTGATTGATTGATTGAAGAGGAGTACATGTCACACACACACAGTGTGGCCCAGGAATCGAACCCAGGACCTTGTTACTCTGGAGCACGAGCGCTATCCGCCGTTTCAAATATCACTCAATTTATTTTTTCCCCCTATTCTCCTGCAGTGTCTCGCCTTAAGACTTTAAAAAAGCCTTACAATCAGCCTGCCATGGTTGTAATTATACACAAAAAACATCTTACAAAATATGTATCTAATCCAGTATTGTAAGAATCACCATTAAGCCACTGAAGGAACTACAGGTTTATTTGATCTGACATTGACTTTTCCATTGGATCATAGAACTGTGGCCTATGGCTTTTATCGACCTGGTCAGTGCGAGCTGTGACAGACAGCGATGCTCGTCGAGGTGAGGCGCAGTGATGAAGTGAGAATGGACCGACTCACTGACTATATACTTGGCTGAACAGACGACACTGCGCTGTCATGGTGACTGGTGCACGCTGCTAAAACATCTGAAAACTCAATACAAGGGGAACCCATGAATCAAAGGAAATCATTCCCGCAAAGTGACGATGCACTGGCAGTGGGCACACAGCAACAGTCGATTTCTGTGGGTTTTATCGTCCATCAACTGGACTTCTGCAGACTATCGCAGTGTGTTTCATGTTTTGCTAAACACACTGTGGGCAATAGAACAATATAAATTGAATCCTGTACTCTGTGGCAACTACATAAAGTATCGCCAAAGATATTGTATCGTAATATTCATATTCCACTTTTAAAATCACTAAATCAACACATTTGGTAACTCTGCCTAAAACAAAAATTGCATAGATGGAACTTATACAAAAAACTTATGCAAAAGTTCTGTTTTAGTTATAATTTTTCTACTTTAGTTCCATTTTAGCCTCGTTTTGGTCCAGATATAGTCTCTGAAGTATTGTATAACACAATTTTCTGGAAAACAAATTAGTTTTGATTTACGCCCTCAGACATGACTCCTTGTTGTGATGTTGGGCAATACGGAAATAAATTGACTGATCAAATGTAACGCACCATGTCGAAACTGTTTAGTTAAATATTGCAATGATATTGTTATTGCAATGATATTGTTATTGCAATATTGCACACCCATATCGCATATAGGACGTTAGTGGAAACCTGCCCATTAGGAGAGATTGTGAGATCATGATTTCAGTCTTTTGTAAACAATGCAGGTCTCTGTTTAAACCAGTGGGGTAGACTGTCGATAGTTACTAAGAACACCAAAACAATTGGTATATTAAATAATATGTTATCATACATATGCAAAAATTCTTCAGTCTTCATCTGTACTCTGTAGTTGAAGTGTAGGAGGTTTCGATCTTACTCCAAAGATCGTCATCAGCTACTGAAGGCCTGGAGCACGCTGTGGGTTAATAAAGGCAGTGAACCATATAAACCCACAGCGTGCTCCAGGCCTTCAGTAGCCGATGACGATCTTTGGAGTAAGATCGAAACGTCCTACACTTCAACTACAGAGTACAGATGAAGACTGAAGAATTTTTGCCTACGATGGACAACTCCTGTACGACTGAGAACCTTCACAAACGTTATCATAGATATGTTTGCATCTTTATATAGTATAATAATATTGCGTTTGGCCATTCGCCTGCTAATACTTTTCTAATTTGGCCCTCCATGGGAAGATTTTTGGATCACCGGGGCCCCTATAATCTAAGCAGAATTCTCTGGGGAACATTAATATCAGCTTATTTTGCGTTAATGCAATTATAGTCATGGTCAACTCATGAAAGTAGCAGCGTTTAACCAAGAAGCTCAAACAATAAATGAACAGATCCTCTGATTTCCACAGGAGCAGAAGCTTGTTTCCCAATTCTTTCAACACAGTTGAAAAAGAGAATTTGTGCATTTTTCAACTAGGGAAAAAACTATTCCCCAGTTCCCGAGGACCACATGAACACAGCGTTGTACTCAAATTGTTGTTTTGTTTGTTTGTAGCGGATTATGAAACTAAAGAGCCTTTTTATTTATTGTCCAATATGGCATGAGCACAGTAGGTTGATTCTATGCCATAAGGTTAGATCCTACTATAGAAACTGGCCGCAGCTGATCCGGATAAAAGTGCCATGTGGTATCTCATGTGTGCAGGGCATTGGAGTGAGCATCTTCTTCTCATTACCTGCTGCTCGCGGCGCCTGGCGATTCTGCCCCGAGTCGGCATCTTTCCAGCTGATTTGCCACAATCTGCCTCTCCACTTCCAGCTCCCGGGTCAGCCGCTCAAACTGCAGCTCCTATAGAAAAACACAAGAGAAAAAAGAAGTTCAAGGTTAGGGTGTAATGGGTAGGGCTGGAAGATCACACTTAGATTATATACCTCAGCAAACAATAAAAAAGCCAAATGGCAAAAGTCACAGCAGTTCATATTAGTTGAAATTGTGGCACAGTGAACTAAATGTTGGCTTTTTTGTATTTTTCAAAACCATTCAGCCCAGTTAATAGTATGACAATAGGTCTAGCAGCAGGTACAACACAAATGAAGGCAGCGTTTTGACAGACACGGCAACATGGTGGGTTCCCCATTTTTTGTGAACAATAACAATAACGCAGAAGGCACAGCCAGAGAAAATGGCTCCAAAACATTTTTTTCTTGTTACGTTTCTGGATTTTGACTCAAAGTACAAGAATCTATTTTCACTTGCAAGGCCTCATTAATAACGCAAAAGCTTTAAGAGTTTATGGAGCCTGAGGTAATTACCATATTTGGGGGAAAAGCAATAAAACCATGACGGACACCGAGGAGAGAATCCTTGAACAGAGCTTTTGCAACTTTAAGTTCAAAAATATGTTTGTGAAGGCTTTCGTCGTCTCGTCATCGTAGTGAGGCTTGAATCGTCGACTGGACTGGGTTGATCGAGTTGTGACCAGAGCTGCTACCCTGTGATGTAGAATAGATCAGTGTTTCCCAACCAGGGGTACGGGTAGTAACTCAGGGGGTTCTGGGAATTATTTCTTATTAAAAATGTAAGATAAAACTGAATTGCTTTTTTGATTATTATGTTCAAAGATAAACATTTAACTGTAAAGAGAGAGGGATAGCTTGAGAGTATAGCTTATTTTAACTGATATATTTGAGTCATTTACTTTCTAACTAAACAACAATGAAAGGCCCAAGGGAGTAGGGAACCACTGATGTAGATCTTCTGCTTCTTTCTGAAAATCTTCTACCTTCAAATGCAGTCGTCTAATCCTTAAACAGAGTATTGTTCTTAGATAGCCTTGTTATGCTGGATCCTCTCTGCTGTATCGTGAAATAACCCAGTCCAGTCGACGATTCAAGGGTTTACACTACGATCAACATCAAAAACCTCACATCTTCAGGTACAGGTAATCTGACATTTAGGGCTGAGAGACATATGGGATTCTTTACATCAGTCAAGTTACTCACTGTCCACCGCCTCTAGTAGGCAGAAGGACAGTTTTTTTCCCCCTCTGCCCACACAGGGAGATAAGCACCACTTGTGAAGGTGATATTTAGCCTCAGTGGCACCGTTTCTAGGGGAGTTGTCTTGAAATCAGCATTTGACTAATTATATTGCCCGGGCAAAGCTATTACTTGCACAAATTTCCAGCTCCCTGCTCCACATAATGGCACTTGTAAGACACACAGTGTCTGAGCACACAACTGCAAACACATCGGCTCTTTTAATTGGATGCATTTACAAGAAAAAAAAAGCATTTACATTTTGCAACTGTGGGGGAAAAAACAACACAATTCACGTCAGGGCTGCAAGATCAATCGCTATCAAGTCAAAAGTGCAATTTTAATAGAACAGCACTGACAAAATATTTAGTGTCCATTAGATCTTTAAAGCGAGTTAATCCTGTTTCTTAGATCTTTACAACCAACGTAGGCAAAAATTCTTCAGTCTTCATCTGTACTCTGTAGTTGAAGTGTAGGACGTTTCGATCTTACTCCAAAGATCGTCATCAGCTACTGAAGGCCTGGAGCACGCTGTGGGTTTATAAAGGCAGTGAACCAACAGGAGGAGTCAGCCTCTAGGCCCCTCCTCTCTTGGTGCTAACCGTACTTGCTAAGTAAAAAAAAAAAACAAGTTCTAAACTGCATGTGATAGATTACACAGTGGTTCTCAACTGGTGTGGTGTCAGAACCCAATATCCATCTATAAAAACAACTCATTCTAATAGTCTCAGAAATGTTTTTGTGCCTTTACAGTTGATATAGATGTTAAAAATCTTCCTTGCGACCCTCTAAAAACAATTTCTGTGTTTTGGCCCCATTTTTGGCCCTGACCCACCACATGAGAACCACTGGTTTAGCAGATGCCATTTTTAACTTTTGTCAATGCCATAAGATTATAAATGGCATGTCATAAATGCTCCCTGAACTGAATCTTAATCCAAAACAAATCGCAAAACTTTGAAAAAGAAGAAAATGCTTGATGAAAGTCTCAAAGACCGAAATAGTATTTTTATTAGCAAACACCAGAATATTGTATTGATACAGTCGCTCGTATGATGATGAAGAAGATCTTAGATGCTAATGTATATTGCTTATAATAGAAGAAAATCTAGGGGGGGTTCTGGAGGGACTCTCTCTTTACTTTACAAATTATTTGTTGTTGCCTTCTTCTTTCTGGCTCATATATATCCCAATGCTATAGCGGTTTATACAGTTGTGGCCAAAAGTTTACATTCCCTTTTAAGTTTACACAGCCTTTTAATCTTTTGGCCATTTTTCATCTAATATAACAAACGTAACAGAAGATAACACAAAAATCTTTATTTCCACTCATGGTTGGTGGTTGTGCCAAGCCTTTTATTGCCAAAGAACTGAGTTTACTCTTTTGAAATCATAATGAAACAGAAACTACTCATATGTCCCTGATCTAACGTTTACATTACCTACAACTGCCAGGAAAACTGTCCAGGAGCAAAGAAAAACTCACTTCAGCTGAAATACAGGACTCTCTGACAAAATTGGACTCCCTGCAAAAACGTGTTTGTTTCAAATGCACAATATGTAAACTTTTGATCAGGGACATTTGGCTAGTTTCTAGTTGAAAAGCGTAAACAAACAGGTTTTTTGACAATAAATGGTTTCACGCAACCACTAACCACCAGTGAAATAAATGGTTTTGCGTCATCATTCATATTCAGCCAGTGGATGTAAACTTTAGGCCACAACTGAATTTTGAATAAAAAATCAAAAGAGGCTCTTGTGATAGTATTCCCCTCCCCCAGGTCTACCCAAACACACTGCAACCTTTTCTTACCTTCTTCACGCTAGGCAGTGCAATCATCTTCTTGCCCTCCTTACATGTCCAAAGTAAAACCCGTTACCGTGTTGAAATCCATATATAGTAGCCTTCATGCGCACACTTCTCACACACATACAATTGCAGACTGCTTGTGTTATTCTTTGACCTGTTTGAGGAAGTGTGGCCACTCCTAAGGCGCTTGGAACCAGCCTACTTTTCACACCTCGTCCCCAATAGGTCTCGGGAGGGCAGTGAAATCCCCCCCCTGCCCAGCACCACACCTCGCCCTGGTGTAGCCGCTGCTCTGTGTTCCCTGGCTGCAGTCATACAATGAAAACTGGAGTGAAAGGAAGCGTGAAGGAAGGAAAGGAAAGTGGTCCGATCCGGGGTTTTTTTGTACCACATTTGTATACACACGGGATACTGAAAATGCAAGCAATCACAGCTACAGCATGCGCCATCTCAAGTTGAAATGTTTTTAAACCTAACTTATTTTTAAATTAAAAAAAAAAACAGCTCCTTAAAAGTATCCTAATTTTGTTGGAAAGACAAAGGCTATTCTTCAGTTTACAACAATGAAAGATGGAACAAACTGTTAAACTGTTAGTTCTGATCGAAACTCAATATAAACTAACAAAACGCATTTCTTCACAGCGATAAGTTCATGAGCACCACTCACAACCTTCAGGGTCACCGTCACTGTAATGTTGATATAAACTAGCCTGCAAGCTCACAATCAATAAGAAAATACCTTGATTACATGGGCAGTTTTTACAAATCACTTGGATATTCAATGTACTGGGGGAGTTGAAAATACTGTATGTACATACTTCATGAAGTAGCAAAAAGTGCTACTACCTACTACTTTTCCTCATAAGACAACAGCCACAGAATCTAGAACAGAAAACAAGCAGCAACGACAATAAGGTTCTAATTTAAAGGTACACTGGTTAAAGGAATAGTTCAGCGCTTTTACATGCATACATACTGTATGTTCTAACCTGGGCTTAGATGAGGTGATGTGTGGCTGTCTGGTCTTTGTGCGTGCCTTCAGTCCCGTAAGACGATCAAAGACGTTGTTTGCATTTTGCCTCTACAGTATAGTCCCATGGCGCCAAATTTCGGAGAAGTTAGAAGCCACAAATCTCTTCCACGTTTCCCCTATTTAAATAGGGTTATGTCAGTAGATACAATACAAGATATAATAACACGGAATTGGGGGAGAATCCCTAGGAGCGTCTTAATACTGCGCGGAGGTCGAAGTGGTGTTATTCCGCCTTAAAATATAGTACCCGTTTTATCCGCTTAGAAAATTGAGAGTTTTAATTTTATGTAACTATACTTTGAACGTGTAACTACTCACATAACAATATTTAAGTAGGGGAAACTTGGAAGAGATTTGTGCACTGCAAAAAGTGAATTCTAAGAAAGCAAAAAAAAGTCTTATTTTAAGAAATAAATCCTTGATGAGCAACATTTTCTTGAGAAAAAAAAAATATTTTGAGAAATAAAAACTAGCTATTTCTTGTGAAGAATTTTTTACTCAAAAACATGACATTATTTCTTATAACAAGAAATAAACACTTTTTGAATCTTCTTTAGCATTAAAGAAAGAATATTTTTTTCTTATTTGAATGAATTTAAGAAGTGATGCTTACACATATCCATACATTTCCAGAAGACACACCAGAAGTAAAATTATTCTCATTTTAGGCATAATTTGCTTAAAGATTACAATTTATTGAGTAGATATTGCTTAAAAAGGGATATAATTTAGAACATTTTGCTTAAATCTAGCAAAATTTTTCGTCATATAAGAATAATTTCCTGAATTTTATCAATTCTTTGAGGATATATTGCTTAAATCTAGCAGTTGATTTGCTTAAATTTAGTAATTTTTACTTACTTTGACTGAGAAAAATATTCTTAAAATAAGAATTCTTAGCAAGGAAAACATGCTTACCCCATTGGCAGATTTTTTTGCAGAAAAAAAATTTTTTTTTTGCAGAAAAAAAATCTTAAAACAAGACAATGTCTTGTTTTAAGATTTTTTTTCTTGTTTTTAGGAGGGCACTTTTTGCAGTGTGGCTTCTAACTTCACCAAAATTTGGCTTCTTGTCTTAGTATATTTATCTTATTTTAAGCCTAAAAATCTTATACTTATTTACAGTGATTGAGCTTGTAATAAAAATATGTGAGATATAAAGGCTTGTTTTAAGGCTATAGAGTTCGGAAATGTGATGTCATATTGCAAAGCATTATGGGATTACATACGGTAGCGCAGTGGTTAGGGCTTGTGCTTCACAGAAGGTCCCGGGATTCCCTGGATCTTTAAAAAAGAACTTAAGAAACATCTAAAAAGTTGCCAACGTTGCACACACCATCTGTCTTTGGTCCTCACTCCCCTGGTACTGACATACAGGTGTTGTTAATGTGTCTTGTCTGGTTGTATGAGGGGGAGAGGTACTTTTTATTGTATTTGTAAATTTTTGGATTTTTAGGATTTATTTTAAAATAACATAAATTTATTTTTATGTTATTTTAAAATTGTTATTTTTATTTTAAGCTTACTATTCGAGCTACTGTGACAACACAATTTCCCTTGTGGATCAATAGTAAGTCTAAATATTGCACTCGTCTTGCTGTGTGTTTACCAACCCTTTGTCCTGTGAACTCTGTGCAGTTTTTGTTCATGTTGAGGGTTGTCCATTTCCCTGCCAGGGGACTGCAGATGTTAATTATTTAAGGCTAACTCTGGTACAATGCATCATATGGCAACATTTATGTTATATTTGTACATGGTCCCTTTTAAATAAAGCAAAGCATATGGCTTTGTTTTTTTATAGAGAGATTTTTTTTAATTTGTGCTGACATGTTTAAAGGTGAATGAACAGACTTACATTTACATGTTTTTTGTTTTGCAAAATAATTTTAAAAACCCTTTCCTTCCTGTCTTTGCAGTTGTCATCTATATTAATGCTTTGACCTTTTGGCTCAATGAAGTGTCTCTCACTTCATCACTCAAGCATTAAACAGAAGAAAGATATTGTGGCATCCTTTCGAGGACTTGTCATAATTAGGGCTGGGTACTGTTAAACGATATACCAGTATAGCATTGAAAAATAAATTGGTACCGAAAACAGATACCGAAAAAATATCAGAAAATGTCTCTTCCTGGTGGGTCTTGAGACTGCACTAAAGAAAGGGCTCAGGTGTTTCAGCTCAAATAAATGATAAAAAACACTCAAAGTAACAGTATTTTATAGAATAAATGATCATTATTGTTCCGTTTTATGGTTCTACAACAAAACCAAAAATCAAGCACAAGGATAAATGACTCGATTTGAGAATATTAGTCTTGTTTAGAGGAGTTTTGACTAGATTTGACATATTTACTTGTGTCATCTAGATTATTTGGTTTATTTCATGACAATTTTTACCGATTCTAAGGTAATCTCACTTGAATTAGGAAAATAAAACTGCCAAAAGACCAATTTTCTTACCCCATTGGTAAATTTATTTAAATAAAAAAGGAAATAAGTAGAAATCTATTGAAGCAAGTCAAAACAAGTGTTAGAATTAGGTCAAATGAGCCACTAAATCTGAACTCGAACCAGCTCAAACTTGGATAAATAGGATGAATTTGGGTCATTTAAACTTCTAGATATTAACTTTTTTGTGTAGATGAACAATAACTTAGTATAGTATCGAAAAAGGTATCGTTCTGCTATCGGTACCATAAACCAAGTATCGTTAAAGTACTAGAAAGTATCGAAAAAACATGAACGGTACCCAGCCCTAGTCATAATGTTGCAGAGGGACAAGCCATCATGGCCCTGGTTAAAATTCTAGTCCTGTGTTAGTGTTAGTCCTGTCAAGTCCT
>OMNZ01095486.1:0-10922 GCA_900303255.1 Lesueurigobius sanzi
ATAAAGACTTGAGCAAGCTGTGGGTCTCTTAAGAGTAAACCAGAAGGAGGAGTAACCTCTAAGTCCCTCCTCTCTTGGGAGCACAGATTACAGATGAAGACTGAAGAATGTTTGCCCATGAGAATACATGAATGACATATTTGCCTCACAGTTTCCAAGATTGATATTAAAGCCACCTGAAATGTAGGTCTTTTTCCCTTCATTGGAAATGGTGTCCAGAAAGAACATTTGATACATTTATAAAGGAAAACGCTAAGACATTACCACTGTAGGTATCACATCTTTCTGTATAAGTTCTCAGTCGTACAGGAGTTGTCCATCCCACCCCCTCGGGGAGTGTCATTGTTTCCAGATGCCCTGACGTCTGTGCAAGTCCCCTGCGAACCCCATCCAGCCAGTCCGTCCTGGGAGAGGATCTCCCCCTTCATGTGGACCTCCCCGAGGTTTCTTCGTTTTGTCCCAATGGGTTTTTGGAGTTTTTCCTTGCCATGAAGGAGGGTCTAAGGGGATGCCCCAGCACTATTAATATTCACTAATTGAAAAAGGCCCAACAGAGACTGTATTTCCTGAGGATCCTAAGGAAAAATAACCTCTGCCAAAGACTGCTGTCCTTCTATAGGTGCTCGATCGAGAGCATCATACGTATGTGGTATAACAGCTGCACGGAGGCTCAGAGGAAAGTGCTTCAGAAGATCATTAACACTGCTCAGAAGATCACTGGCTGCCCTCTCCTCTCTCTGACAGAGCTATACAGCTCACGTTGCCTCAAGAAGGCCCAAACCATCATCAGGGACACCTCACATCCAGGACACTCCCTCTTTCAATTACTACCTTCAAGGAGTAGGCACAGGTCCATTAAGACCAGGACAAATAGATTAAAAGAACTGTTTTTATCCAAGAGCAGTTTCCACACTGAATGCTGTCAAATGTAACCGACCATAGGACTATAATGTAACTGATGAGTGTGTCATGTGTCATTTTAAAGAATGAATTGCCTTTTTTTAACATTTATTGAAATGTTTTGGAAGACACCAACTGGACTACAAAATTTCCGTTGTACTTGTTGCAATGACAATAAAGATTATTCTGTTGTAATTGTCTTTCCCTGCGAGGCGATGAACTGCTGCCACCCAGAAAGAACACAAAGGTCCAGTGTAATTGCTGTACACAGTTTTCCTCATTGTGCATGCTGGGTGTTAGGTCGCTGCTGAATCATACTTACTCATTCTCATCATGTGAAGTTATGTTTTACCAAATGATTTGTGCCGTTTTTCAATCCAAAGTACAACCAAAATCAAGGATGTCAACTACCAGTACAGGCATATGTTGACAACCAATATAGACTGAATAATACATGCATTTTCTTATTCGTTGAACACTGCAGATCCCAGAGCGTAGATTGATAAGCACAAAAAAAAGCAGCTGGACACTTTAGGAGGCATTGGGTCATCGCCATTAAAAGCACTTCCCCTGTTTTGCTTTTGCCGTAGTGAACCGTGCTATTGCCATGACGACCGTGACGAGACGTGAGGACAAGAATGGCTCAAACGGATGAACTTTATAACCAGTGATGGTCGAAGTACTTCATTTCATTACTTGAGTAAAAGATACTACTGGCCAGATATTACCCCAATGAAAGTGAAAGTAAAAAAGTGGAAAATGTACTTAAGTTAAAGTACTTAAGAGTATTTGCTTTTTATCAAAGGTTTTGCCGTGTCACGCTTTCTCCCTCCAAAGCCGGTGCCGCTGTGTTTTGCGGCGAGGAAAAAGAAGCTGCAGCCTCACTCTCCGACGGCCCGACCAGACCAGCAAAACCTTAGAGACGCTCCTGGATGCGCTTCACAGCCCGTTTTAGTGGACAAAGCTAAAGGCAAAAGTGCTGTCAGGAAATATTTCAGATACGCGGCCAACGCTGCAAACCGGCAGCCACCAAATTGAGCAGCAAAACATCTAAAAGATAGATAGACAACCCAAACTCTTCAGTGAGGTAAAGTCAGCACGATATTCACAGATTCGGACTTCCGAGGTAGGAACAACGACGATAATGAATAAAGAAAAATGAAAATACATAAAACAAAACAAGCAACATTTATATAATCTCGTCCGGCCCTAGAATGAGGCAATTTAGACGGTCTGAAAAGGAGTGGGGGGAAGTAAACACTCCTTTCTTCTGTACGTCATCATCAATAACATAATAATAGACTTCCTCTCAACTGATAATCTCAGCTTCTCAGCTTTCTTCGGTTACATACTTAAAATCAATACTTGAACTGTTTGATATTTGGACATCGTTTGAGCTCTTCCTGGATATTGTTCCATATTTTAGGGCCACAAACAGAGACGCAGAAACCTTTCCTGGTTGATTTTAAAATAATGCAAGCCCCTTAAATTGTGTTTTCCTTCTCTTACACTGAAAACATGTAAAAAAAATTCAGGCAATTGCTTATTTTTTAGAATAATCTTTATTGTCATTGCAACAAGTACAACGAAAATGTTGTAGTCCAGTTGGTGTCTTTCTAAAAATGTCAATAAATGTTTATTCATTAATTAATATTATTTAAAATGACACATGCACACACTACATTAGTATGTAGTATTATTACATTAGTCCTATGGTCGGTTACATTTGACAGCATTCAGTGTGGAAACTGCTCTTGGATAAAACTGTTCTTAAATCTATTTGTCCTGGTCTTAATGGACCTGTGCCTACTCCTTGAAGGCAGTAATTGAAAGAGGGAGTGTCCTGGATGTGAGGTGTCCCTGATGATGGTTTGGGCCTTCTTGAGGCAACGTAAGCTGTATAGCTCTGTCAGAGAGAGGAGAGGGCAGCCAGTGATCTTCTGAGCAGTGTTAATGATCTTCTGAAGCACTTTCCTCTGAGCCCCCGTGCAGATGTTATTTTTCCTTAGGATCCTCAGGAAATACAGTCTCTGTTGGGCCTTTTTCAGTAACTCAGAAGTGTTAACGCTGCAGCTCAGGTCCTCCTCAATGTGGACTCCAAGGAAATGCAAGTCTGTAACCCTCTCCACGCTGTCCTCTCCAATGTGCAGAGGAGCCAGGTCGCTTCTCCTCCTCCTGAAGTCGATAATGACCTCCTTGGTCTTTGACACCACGCTGTTTTTACTTTATACATTAATTGAGCAGTTTTATTAATTTTAGCGGATAAAAACACAAGGCTTCGACTACAGAGCTATAGCGTTCAGGGACGTTCAACAATTTACAATACAATTTTTGAGTGAGGACTAAAAAAAGAACTAACTACAGTAAAGATAAATGTAGTTACAGTTTTGCACAAAGCAAGCTTATCTGTCCATGTTGATAACAGTATTAAAGTGATAATCCAAGGGACATTTAGAATAGATAAATATAATTAATTTGCGATTAATCTCGAGTTAACTATGACCTTCATGAGATTAATCGCGATTAAATATTTGAATTGATTGACAGCACTGATTATTACACAGAATAATTTAGAATCTATTGTTGCACTGTTAAAAAGGTAGTGTGCTACCTCAAAGAAATGTCAATAAAAAGGGATTTTTTATACCATAGTATCAAAATCGGTATTGAGTTTTTTTCCAGTATCGAAATCTAGTTTGGAATTTTAGTATCGCGACAACACTATTATAAAGTACTTGAAGTATTTGAAGTAAAAAGTACATTTAATTTTTAAATACATGAAACATATGAATATACAATACTTTTGAAGATGCATTTGAGTCTTTTCCTCTTCAGTTCACCCTGGTTTATACCGTGTTGATATAAATGACCAAAGAATAGAAATACTAGAGATATATTGATACGAAATTCCAAACCATTGTATGTTTAGTGGCATTGAATTGTACATCTGTACAGCGCCACCTTCTGTTCCGGAGTGGACATGCTGTAATAATGATATTAAATAAGAGAAAAAAAACACTTCACGACCATCTTGTTTTTTTTTTTAAATGCAGTGGAGTAGGAAGTATGATATCTGTTTGTCAAATGTAGTGAAAGTAGTAAGTTGTCAACACAAAGTACAGATCCTCAAAAACACTTCACCCACCTTGCCTCCAGTGCCGGCGTACACTGGCGTTCCTTGATGTAAAGTGCTATATAAATGTAGCCTGGTCTGGACCAGGTTAAGTTCTCTGGCAAAGTTTCTATGTAACTGGGCCGGGTTCACAGTGACTCTGGTTTATGAAACACAAATGACAACAAAATAAGACAGACTTGTCCAAATAAGCCTAGTTCATGGGTTAAGCCTGCCTCCTTGTGTGAAGCGCTTGTGTCATGTGAAAAGTGCTATACCAATAAGATTCCCTTTCCCTTATGAAATAGCCCTCATTATTTGATGGATTATCTGTATCTGACCATATACTTACATGATACATACTTTTTATGTATTGTCTTTTCTTTATTTTCAACATTATGTACACTATATGATTCTCTGATTCTCACTGAGTTATGTAGGAAACAAGTTTGCCACAGTGTGTGTAGCCACCTGTCTTCTTACTGTTGCCCATTTTGATAGTGCTTTTAAGATGGACAAACAAATAAGCGCAGTTGTCAAAGCCAGCTTTTTCCAGCTGAGAGTTTTGGGTAAAGTCAAGCGCTACCTGCCGCCCGAAGAACGTGAAAAGGTTGTCCTCGCCTTAATTACAACACGGCTGGATTATTGTAACTCTTTGTACTATGGCCTTGATCAGTCGTTCATATGTAGACTCCTGTTAGTCTAAAACACAGCAGCTCGGTTGCTGCCTGGCACCGCGCCAGGGGCACATCCTGTGCTGTCATCTCTCCATTGGCTTCCTGTCACTTTTAGAATTCAATTTAAAATGTTATTGTTTTTTTGTTTTTTTATCGCTCCATGACCTGGCTCCATCGTATTTGACTGATTTGCTAACTTTGCACACTCCTCCGACCAGCTACTGTTAGACTGTCCCAGGTCTAGTTTAAAGACCAGAGGAGATCAAGCCTTTGCAGTGGTAGGGCCTAAACTCTGGAACTCTCTCCCTTTGTACATCAGAGCTGCCTCCCCTGTAGAGAGTTTCAAGTCACAGCTAAATAAGCATTTCTTTGCTCTGGCTTTTAATTCAAGCTGAATGAGACTCTGGTGACAGTGGATCAATATGTCAATCAATATTTTTTGTGCATTCTATTTTGTTGTAATGTTTGAAAAGCACTTTGTGGCAGTCATGTGCAGTCTGTTTTTAAAATGTGCTATATATAAACCTGACCTTGACCATGCCACCCTTTTTTCTTGGCATTTTCACAATGAGCTTCATAAGGTGGTCCCCGAAATGGTTTTCAACAGTTTGTGAACTGTGACTATATCGTAAAGCTCTTGAGAGAAAAAGGTGGCTACTTTCAAGATTCAAGATTTTTATTTGTCAAACCACGTGAATGGTTTGAAATTATGTTTCTCTCATCCTTGATTGTGGAGCGGGGGGAGGGGAAAGAGGGGAGGGAGGGAGGGCAGGGAGTTCAGCTTCCCAATGGCCCTGTGTATAAAACTGTTCCTCAGTCGACTGGAACTGACCCGTAGATTCCGCAGTCTCCTCCCTGAAGGCATCACCCTGAAGAGACTGTGTGATGGAAGCAGTGGATACATAAACTGAAAATTCTCTGTCAATGACAGAGTTTTCACAGAAAATTTTGAAGGCTACCCTTCATTTTGAAAGATTGAAAACCAAGCCATCGTCATCTTTTGAGATTTTTTAAACACATTTTAACTAGTGCTGTCAAACGATTAAAATATTTAATCGCGATTAATCTCATGAATGTCATAGTTGACTCGTGATTAATCGCAAATGAATTACACATTTTTATCTATTCTAAATTCTCTTGAATTATCATTTTAATACTATAATCAACATGGAAAAGTGGATACGCTTGCTCTGTGCAAATGTTTTTGATTGAAAACAATGTCTAGATATTTTACACTAACATAGACTTTTTTCTTTTTGTGTAGGTTCTCAGTCGTACAGGAGTTGTCCATTGTAGCCAAAAATTCTTCAGTCTTCATCTGTAGTCTGTAGTTGAAGTGTAGGACATTTCGATCGACTAAGATCGAAACGTCCTACACTTCAACTACAAGTGCTTTTCAACTACACTATACTAATTTTTGGCTACGATAGAGTTTTTCTGTAACCACTTTTTTGATTATTATTATTCCACTAATATTATGCTACTATGAACCTGACCTTCTATGTGCAGTCTGTGTTTATTCTCCTATTTGCACTTTTGTAAACAAATGAATCCCTTGTGTAAAGTGCAGTCAGCAGTTTTGGCAAATGCTATCTTAATACTTTTTGACAGAAATGTTCAACGCGACGTTACATCGCCCCCCGGTGGCCTAGAAGGACATGGTTGGACACATTGTAAAGCGCAAACCCTCTTTGCACCGCAAAAAAACCTTTAAGTCTCTACGACATTTACTCGCGGAGATATTCGCTTAAGTCTTCAGCGGCGCGGGTGATGCATGGGCGGCATTAATCATTTTTGACAGCACTAATTTTAACACAATGTAGTTCTGCTCACAAATTATATTTAGTTTTGCATCCATTTATCCTGTAATCTGTGTTTTCTTACATACATAATACTTGGTATATAATGAGAGATTAATTAATGAAGGATAACAGAATTAATGAATGAAGGATCACAGAATTAATTAATGAAGGATCACAGAATTAATTAATGAAGGATCACAGAATTAATTAATGAAGGATAACAGAATGAATTAATGAAGGATAACAGAATTAATGAATGAAGGATCACAACAGATTTTTTACAACACTGTCTTTCAAAAAATTGTACAGAAAAATTGTCCCTAGAGAAACCACTTACAGTATTTGAAGAATCTTTTTCACCTTTTTTGTTTGCTCCATTCCATATGTGTTCATTCATAAAGTAATGTCTATAGTGAGAATCTACAATGTAAATAGTTTTGAAATAAAAGGAAAAACCAATATATAAAAAAAGTGTTTCCAAACGGTATGAGTATACAGGGCTTAAATCTATTTCCTGTTGCAAATAAGTTCAGTTGGCTGCAAAACAGAAAGGAAATGTCTCATGACCTTCCTGCGTAAAGTCTGTCTTCATCTACAGATATATTGTCTATCCGTGGGTTTAAGTGACATTTTTCAGTTTGAGAACTTTTGTCCGCTGAACGGCCAGATGGAATATTTACTGTTTACTGTTGTTCATTATACGCACTGTCCCAATTCTTCATCATTTCTGACCCACGGATCTCTGCCTAATGTGTCACACAATGCCTTTATCACCTGGTTGTCATGGAAACGAAAGCAGATGAGAGGATGCTGATTGCCTTTCTGAGTTTCTGAGTTGAGAAGAAGGATATAGCCTTGGCAATATTATAAACAAATGGAAGTCAGGGCTGGTATTCATTCATTCAATGGATAGTAACTGTAATAGTAATATTATATAAAAACAAATCAACAACAATCCAAGTGCAATGTGATCATATTGGTCATTGTCTTAAGCCTGGAGACCGACTCTTCATTGTATAAACCCAAATTATTTTTTGACAAAGAAAATAAGGACCAAAAGTGTCAAAAGCTTTTTTCTTCAATAAATAAATAAATAATCTAATTTAAATAAGTTATTAAATTAACCTCTTAAGCCCTAGGCCTTTTTCTCCAAAAATCATTTCACTACATCATGTCCACACATTTGGTAGAGCTTAGAGATGACGATGGAAGTGAAATAAAAATAAATGATGTTGTTTGACAATAAAATGAGGTTGCCATAGGTTTGAATGAATTTACGGCTGAAAAAAACACACACATTTTCCCACAAAAAGGCCTTTTTCCTCCCTGTGGTGGAGCAAATAACAACAGAAATGGATAATCCCACATCAGCTGTCACTAATTTGCAACTTTGGAATATTTTGCTGATTGATACGTTAGTAACTGTATCTGAAAGCACATCCCCATTTTTGGGGACTCAAATAAAGCTCATTTTCTGTCTGTGTTTATTCCTCCATGTTGTTTATTTGTGGATTGATTCATTTATTGACAAATGATTGTGGAGTAAACCATCAGACAAGTGACACACAAACTATCCTGGATCTGACATTCCCATCTGGTCATCGCAAATGAGCTGCAACTATGCCAATATGTAAGATTTTTTTTATTTTTATTATTACAAATATAATTCTTAGTTAGCATGTTAACTTCGATCAATTAATTAAAGACAATTTAATGCATTAAACAAATTGACGCAATTAATGGCACTTAATTCTGGTGGCACAGAAACTTTCTCTTTGCTCCCGCTTTATTTCAGCTCTGACTCTCTCCCTCTCAGACATAATCTGCCTGTTTTACTGCCTGAAGCTAGCGCTGCCCAAAGCCAGCGCCTCCTTGAAACATACTTTGATGTCTTCGTTCATTGTGGTGCTGGATGGCGAACACAACACGTGCGCAACAGGGATAAAATGAAAAAGCAGGACTTCAAATGGACACGGGGAGAAAGAGAAAGAAGCTGACTGGGACACAGCTGATGCTGCAGTGCAGGTAGATTCAAAACTCCACCTTTGTCCACTGTCTTTCTGTAAAGTGAGTTGCTTTGGTCCAAACTATTCTAAACTCCAAAGTGGAAAGTAGAAACAGCCTCAGTTAAAGACTCAATACCAAATGGTAGCAAGTATTTTTCCAGCCAAATCTCTTCCTGAACACAGTTCTGCCTACATTTATTATTTCTTTGCTATTGGCATAAAAGTGTCTGAAGTTATTAAAATAAGTTAAAAACAAAAAAAACATAGGAAAATAAAGAAAAGTGACTAAAATACACCCCTAACAAGTACGTATAAGAACTTAAGATAAGCATAATCAAATGTGATTAATTGTGATTAAGTCCCACCATAAATAATATCACATTGTAGAGATTAGATTAGAAGCTATAACATCAAGGTAGAACTTTCTCCACCAAGCCAAGGGGCCTCAGCGAATGAGCTCATCCACTTTAATGTGATGCACTGTACAAACCATACATCACTTACTTCAGTCACATGGAGATAATGGATCAACAGTCCTACCCATTCATTTTTCACTACACTGCTACTAGATGCCTCAGATGGAGCAGCTTCTCATTGTAATTTATGTCTTTTTCTCCTTGAACCTGTGGAAGTCACAGGTGTATTGCCTTTGGCGAGCGTCTTCTGTTCCTGTCGACAGGCGTCACTTGTAGGCTCCAGCTGGACAGCTGAGAGGAGGGCCACATACAGTGACCTGAATATAGCACTGTGTGTGGACCTATATCTGTACCATCCAAAGACTTTATCAAATACATGCTTGATGAATATATTCCACAACTACCTTCATGCAACTGTGTTTGCACAATCAAGTCCTGATCTCAGACAGCTCATGCACCACTCAGAACAGTGGATTCATCACACGAGGAGCTTCTAATGGAAATGTGGAAGTGCACACATTTTTAGACTTTCTGCTTTTTACAGTGTTTTTAAATAAAATGTATAACCTACATTTTTTTTATATTCTTTTTTTTTACCATAATTGGACAATGCTCACGTGGAGAAGGATTATAACCAAAATTTGATTTTATGCATTGTTGGGACCATATACGCACTGGAGCTACAGCTGGTTGTTGACACAAGCCTACGCTGATCTAATGTGTTTTTGGATTAACCTCTGAGGTAAGTGAGACTCGGTTCAATTCACCAAAACGGCCAATAATGATACACGGAGCACCTTTACAAACAACAAGGTTGACAGCCTCCCATTCTGCTGTTTTGTTAAAACTATAGGGCTTTTTGAAATGACAAAGCCCAAGCAAAGGCCACGAGTTCTTTCTTTCTCTTCCCGATAACACTGTATCTCTGTTTCTTTCAAAATTATTTTGAAACACCGACTTTAAGCTCAGAATATTCAATGTCTGTACAGTTTATGATACGCTCTGGGTAATCCTGACCTTTGACCGGGACCAGCATGTTTAAACATGTTTGATAATAATCAGTGGCTGTGGGGCTTTTCAGTTTTTATGGTTTGTATGTTATATGCTTGACCAACAAAAACCCAAGCTTTGATGGAACTTGCAATTAGGATTTCTTTAAGTTATGTGTTTTCATTCCCATAACCTACACCCAGACTGGAGTTCAAACTAGACTTGGTTCAGACTGATACAGGCTGAGTTTAGAGCAGCTCAAATTGGGTTGACAATAGCTCAAGCTTATAGACTTGCTAACACAGTTTTAACTGGATTAGATCAGGTAGAGATTGTTCAGATCAGGTGTAGATTTAGACTGACTCTGACCAGATTTATATTAGCTGAGACTGGGTTTAGGGACAGATTCAACCCTGCTTAGACAAGCTCAGACTTGGTTTAGACCAACTCAGTCTGGGTATCATAAAGCTCAGATTAAGGTTAGACCATTCAGACTGATTGTAGACTGGCTCACATTGTGAGAGACTAGCTCACATTAGGTTGAGACTAAAGTAAGAGTGGTGTCAGAAATTCCCACCTTCCCTTGTCTCTGAAGTAGTGTTGTTCCGATACCATTTTGTCTCCAGCGATCCGATACCGATATTTGGACTCAGAGTAGTCGCCGATACCGAGTACTACTCCGATACCACGGTGTAAATAAATACACTAGCAAAAGTCTGTAAAAAGACGCCAAAGCCCATAGCACATGGCTCATTCTGCATATAAAATGTATTCTGTCGATGTTCTGTTTCTACTCTAAAGATTAAATGAAAGCAAAAAAGGAAACACAAATGTATCTGCTGTGAGGTTAGAGGTTTTAGTGTCTGCAGAGCCCAGAAAAACACATTGTGGTATCGGAGAGGTTTTGGTTAAGGTACTCGCCTGAGAAATCTGTGGTATCGGCATGAAATCCGATACCAGTATCGGTATCGGAACATTCATGCCCCTTTTGCAGGTGCATAAATGAAGTGCACCTTCCT
>OMNZ01095493.1:0-14720 GCA_900303255.1 Lesueurigobius sanzi
CACAGTTATTGTTTTTTTTTTTTTTTTCAATTTGTCACACTTTTTGTATTTTTTTTTTCATAATTTTTCATTATTCTTTTGTATTCTTTCGTCATTTTTTTTACTTTGATTAACCCAAATTTGGCACGCTGGGGTTTAAGGGGTTAAAATGGGATTCCGCCTAGACTATTTTAAATCAAAATCTCAATAACTTTTCAATTATTTATTGTTAACAGTTGGTAAAAAGTCAATAATTAGCATGTAGTTACTGTTTTTGATGTTTATTTGTTCTCTACAATGAAAAGAAGCTGTTGACCTGCTATAATGTGCGTGTTTTTTTTAGGCAGAATTCATATTTTCTGTCTTTCAACCTCAATTACTCATGCCAACTATGATTTTCTTGAAAATGTTCACATCTGTATCCCCATAGACATCCAGATCATATGAGAGCAATATCCAATGAACATTTTAGACATTTTACAAGCTGTTAAAAGCCTTCCAGAGTATACATGTATGTATACCAAATTCAGAAAAAAACAGCCACGGGCTTAAGAGGTTAACAATATTCTGAAGGTTGTTCGGAGGGAATTTGTTTCCATTATTTACATTTTGTCTCTGAAAATATAGGCATTTTTACACAAAATGCCTTATTTTTATATGAAAACCTAAAACGACAGAAAACTTGCATTAACCTCTCCTCGAACCACAACCTTAACGTGGTGGAGGGGTTTGAGCGCCCGAATGAACCCAGGGTATATGTTGTCTGGGGCTTTGTACCCCTGGTAACCCTACCATGACAAACAGGTCTTAGGTGAGGGGTCAGACCAAGAGCAGTCTGGAAGCTCCTGATGATGAGAGACCATCAAGGCCAGTTACGTCGCCCAGAGGTGGCGGACCTGCATGTGGTTTCTTGGACCTGAACAACGAACGCACCTCTGCACTTTAGATTTGTGTTACCCCTTTTTAATCTTTTTATATCAATTGTCTCATGGTTTTAGATTGACATAATAAATAATATTTTTTAATTTTCTCACCTGTTTTTATTGGTCACTCCACTACAACTCCCACCCCACCCTAGTCCATAGTCCTCACCCTTGCAATAACTCAAACCCGTGACACTGTTACGTACAAGACTAGAAAGTTTAGTACCTGTATGAGCTATTGAAGTGGACAGTTGGTTGCAAGAGTGTAATAAAGAATGAATTTCGAGAAAAGAGGCGCTACAATTTTTATGTGTGCATGTACATGTGTATCTCTGCTGTCTTTTTCTGCTGGAGTCTGACAGAAAATAAATGACCATATATGGATTACAGCATCTTGTTTGTGGCATTACGTGCGTCATATGAACAAAACAAGTCAAAACGTATGAATGGATACATGTGGGAAAACCAGCTGAAGCGCGGCAATGTTGTAGTGTCTTCCTGATAAAGTCCTCAACAAGACATCATAAAATAACCACTATAAAGGGTATGTTTGGGCTATTTGTTTTACTTAGACATTAAAGTTGTTAAGGGACAAAACTAGACAAACATCTCAAAACTGACCACTGCATGACAAATGAATGTTTCCACTGTCGGGTCCCGCCTTAATCTGAGAGCAAACGGTCTTTTAAATGGCAGTAAAGCAGTTTCATTCTCTTCACCCCATGTAAATTGCTGCTGATTCCATCTAAATGCGGCTGTAACCTGTTTGTCTGCCAGGCCCTGAATGTAAATGTGATTGTTAGCTTCAGCGGGACGTCCAGTGATTATGCCACAGTCCCGCGGGGTGTGTCTGTCTGCCTCAGTGGGTTATGTGCTTTTCTTCAGTTCAGGTGAGCGTGACAGACTCTCTCCCCTCTCCCCCTCTGTGATTGACTCTCACTGACTGTATAACCCTCTCCCGTGTGTCTGCGCTGACCCTATCCTCCACTCACCTCAGTTCTTTGAGCCAAGACTCCGCTCAACTGTGTGAGTTATTGTGTAAAGCCTAGAGGCGTGTCTGAGCTCTCTGCATTGGGGTAGCTTCAGGCAAATTTTGGTTTGATAATCATTCACAACAGCAGGCGGGAATTCCCAAAGTGGGGGTTGGGGCTCTGTACTCTGTAGTTGAAGTGTAGGTCGTTTCACTCTTCATCCAAAGAGCTTCGTCAGCACTGAGCAAACTTGAACGCCATGTGGATCGACATATATACAGAACCAGAAGGCAGCGATTACCTATTAGTCCCAGCTCACGCTCAGGATTATAGAAAAATGTGATTTATTTATTGTTTATTTGGTTGGGACAGTGCATGTTAATGAACACACATGAGAACCATGCATGTAAACACACCACTCCGGATTGTAGCCTTGGGCTAATTTCCATCCAATGTCCCACACTCGTATTCACAAACACACGTGAAGTAGCCTTAGAACAAAGTCCAGGGCAAGACAATAGGAAAGTAATGAGTAGTGATTAGGTGTGAATAGGGTAAGGGGTTTTTCTCTAACCTTTAGAACAAAGAGAGGTGGGACTTACAGGTAAACTCCTCCTACTGGTTCTTCATTTAGATCAGGGGTGTCAAACATACGGCCCGCGGGCCGGATCCAGCAGGTCCAGCAGAGGGCACTGACAGCGTCTTATGGCCATACCGCCTTTGCTATGCCTGATCCGGTCAGATTTCTGAAGCTAAGCAGGGCAAGGCCTGGTCAGTACTGTGATGGGAGGTCATTGGGGAAATGTCAGGGCCCACTAGGAAACACAATCAATTTATTTTCACAGACTTCAAAACATGTAATGTCCAATCAGGGTTTGACAGTAAATACAGAAATAAAACAATGGATGAATAAATAGAATAGATTTAAATTAATACTGCTTTAAAATTGTGAATGCTGTTTCAGAATAAAATAATAATAATAATGTTGCCTGTGTTCTAAAATAGAATATGGTCATCTAAAATACACCAGATTGCACTAAATTATATCTGGGTAGATCAAAATTTCCAGGGGGAGGACCCCCTCACATAAATATATTTTCACTTTACTGTTTTTAAACAGGTGGCTACAGCCCTGGTGACTCATGTATAATCCATTATTAATATTTAATAGGCAACAGTCCTGTAGGGCTTTCACCAATTTTAAAATATTGATCAAATGAGGTGAATCATTACAGTGCTACTGCTCATTATTTTTTTATTTACTATTAATTAATTTAAAAAAAATGTTTGGTCAATAGTATTTTCCTATTTACAATATGCGGATCGCGACCTGCATTGTAGGTGAATTTCGGCCTTCGACCCAAAATGAGTTTGACGCCCCTGATCTACTGTAGTTCCACTGGCGTTCAGGTTTGCTCAGTGCTGACAAAGCTCTTTGGATGAAGAGCGAAACGTCCTGCACTTCAACTACAGAGAACAGATGAAGACTGAAGAATCTTTGCCTTCTTGTCCAGGGCCCGACCAAGTCTGTCGACTGCCCTGGACAGACAGATAAATAAATGAAAGAGAGAAAGAAAGAAAGAAAGAAAGAAAGAAAGAAAGAAAGAAAGAAAGAAAGAAAGCTGACGTTTATAAAATAGATTTTCTAGCTAAAACACCAACATTATCAGATCAACCAAAACTATGCAAACAGCTACAGAAAAACCCCTAAATAAATATAGATATATAGACCATGGTGTGAGATATGAGCTGGTTAGTGGCTAGAGCTGGATTTGAGTCACACAAACACTTTTATTAGAACCAACACAACTTTAAATGCAACTGAACTCAAAATTTGACAAAGAAAACAAATTCTTCAAAAATCAATTCAAGGTTAAAAAGTATCCTAATAAAACAAGAACAAGAAAAACAACAGCCTCCATAAAAAAAAAAAAATTTAAAAAAAGTCCTAATTTCCTCAGGACTTATTCATCTTGCATATTGTGAGTTTGCCATGAACCTTCCTTGCAGGGAAATATCAACAATAAATTCTGTGTCTCCCAGGGCCAACACCATTTAAATCAACCAAAACAAGAATAATACGGGAAATCAAGGTTTTAAAGGAAGCTATTGACAAAATTTGTTTTTTGAAATTTCTATTCGTGACTTCCTTCCTTTGTGTTGAACATACAATCCATTTTCACATCTCACCACAAACAAGAAAAACACGAAAACTATTCAAACAATGCCATATTTCACCGAAACAAGGCCACATTTTTTCCAATGAGAACCAATCCATCCACACAGCTTTTCTCATTCGAAAATGTTCTCATTATAAAATCGAGTCATTGTGGCTGTTTAAAGATTCAACTCTCTTTAAACCTTAACCCCATCTCTACTAGATGCTTAAGTGGACATATGCATATGAGGCTTAAAAACAGGCTAAAAACTAGGGATGTTCTGATACCAATACTGGTATCGGATTTGAGTACCTGACCCAAAACCTATCCGATACTACAATGTGTTTTTCTGGGCTCTGCAGACACGAAACCCTCTAAAGATCACAGCAGATACATTTGTGTTTCCTTTTTTTCCTTCATTTAATCTTTAGAGTGGAAACAGAACAGTGACAGAATACATGTTATATGCAGAATGAGCCATGTGCTATGGGCTTTGGTGTCTTTTTACAGACTTTTGCTAGTGTTTTTATTTACATTGTGGTATCGGAGAAGTACTTGGTATCGGCGACTACTCGGAGTCCAGATATCGGTATCGGATCGGATGAGAAAAAATGGTATCGGAACAACACTACTAAAAACATTATTTACGGATGTGAGCGTTGATATTTTATGTTTTATAAATCAAAATAATGCCTCTGTAAGGATTAGACAGTTGCTTCAAGATACTAACACCAGGGCGGGTGAGGATTTGGCCTGGGGTGCCCCCCGCAGGTAGCAGTCTGAATAATTTTGGAAAAAATCACCTGTATATATACAATAAGTCTCTTTCATCAACAACTCTGTGGAGCTGCGGTGTACACACTTTGAGCCCAGAACTGCTCAGAACCGATCCAATGTTGGTTCATCGGATTTGAAAATGTGGAGGACAGTTCTGCTTCTGAACAATTGCGCAATTGCAGGAAGCACAGAATGAATCTCTCAACGGCAGAGGTCGACCAGGAACAAACGACCAAAGTGAACAGGATTAACTCAAATCTGTGTGAATGAAGTGAAACACTACTCCAGGGCTGTTTTTGCCCAGGGAACAAACTTGTAACGTGACTCATGGGGCGATGGTAGAGCTGGTCGTCTCATGATCAGGGGGTTGGGGGTTCAACTCCCGGCTCCCGCAGATGCACACTGTTGTTGTGTCCTTGGGCAAGACACGCCACCACCTTGCCTTGGCTTGGTGTATGAATGTGAGAATGGGTGAATGGTTTCTTGTTGTAAAGCGCTTTGAGTGTCTATAGGTGGAAAAGCGAGACCATTTAATCAATCAATCAGTTTTTGTAACACTCAATAACACAACGTCTCAGAGGTCGGTACAAACACAAAACAAGTCAATATTAAACATCAAACAAATGTAATGTCAGCCTGGGGTGTCCCACATCCTTAGACCCTCCCCCACGGCAGGGAAAACATTTAAAGGAGACATATCTTGCTAAATCGACTTTTTTGAGCTTTTAACCATGTTGTGACCTCATCAAAAATAGACCTGGAGCAGTATCTCCACATTTCCTCCTCCACATTTTTAAAGCCAATAATCCAATATTGGATCAGTTCTGAGCCGTTCTGTCTCATAGCTGGACACAGCAACAACAGCGTTGCGCTACTTAGCCACATGTCCCATAATGCTTTGCCCCTAACTAAACACGTGCAGTCCTGTGTCCTCCTCATTATACATAATGCACTACACCCGCCCACACACTCACCCCCCTGCCCCACCCCAAAGCCTCTGCGCACGCCCTCGTCGCTGCGATTTTTGGTTTTGTTTGTGGGTGGAGTAAGGCTCTGGCACGCCCGTTTAGTTACCCTTTAAAGCTCAAAAAAGAAGATTTCGCATGACAGGTCTCCTATCTATGTACCACAGCTGCCCTGGGGGTAAGACGACTCCGACCATCACAAGTCACTCAGTCATACAGCACATTCATTCACTGACAGAGAAGGTGAAGTGTTGCTCAAGTACACACACAGTCTGAACACTTAGACTACTGTTGTATTCTTCCATTTCACATCAATCACTCTTTAAAGTGAAAGCAATAAGATTTCCTACGCTGGCAACACCATATCGCATAAGCAGATCACGTATGAATTGAAATGGCAATGTTTGAGGATTTAAATTCCACCATTATTTCAGAAACCCGTTGCTCTAACTTTCTCCATGTGGACTTTTGATAGACATGCTCATCGCCTTTTCATTGTTTTCACCCAGATCATTAAAAGTCATAAATACACTTTTTACTAAAGCTGTGGTCTATATCGAAAGACTTAAATCAGAAACATAATTTCCTGTAAGGCATAAAAGTCGAGAAAAATATATAGCGAGGGGTTTTATTACTGAATATAAATTACAAATTAAGTTACAAATCCAGAATCAATGCCAAAAGATCAATAATTTATGATGTCAGTGGGAAGTTCAGCTGAAAAATGAAAGTAAAAGTTGGATGGTAGAAATCATGCTGTTTTAATTCTCCATTTGTGAGCGGGCTCTCTCTGTTAATATAAAACATGCAGATTAGGACGCCGCATCGCGTTCATCCACAGCTATTGAAGGATGGGCAAAAGGCAATAAGGTTTTCCATAACCTTTTACCCCTTTATGCAAGTATCTTTTCTGTTTTGTTTTTTCATCATCATAATGAACCTAATGAAACAAACAAACAAACTATAGCCTATATATGAAATCCCTGGGTGAATTACACTTGGGAGTGTGCTTTTCATTTGCGCGTCAAGCTTATTACTTTCTGTTTCTAATTACAGCCTTTTAGTGGAATTTGAGCTCCAATAAGCACATTTTCTCTATGAACACAAGGACACGAATCTCAGGCCATGCATCTATGGGAGCAACCATAGCGTATAATGGCCAGACGTGGAGGGACGCAGCCCAGGGCAGCACTTTCATGAATTCTAAATTCTTGAAGAAAAGCCCAATGTTTCCCTGGTGTTTGGCAGTTAAGTTGAAACATATTTGTGTAAAAACATGTTCAAAATAAATAAACAAACAAACAAAGATACGCTGTCCGTCGAATGTCCCAGCTTTCATAGTTCTGTCATATCCAAAACAGTGTGTGAGTCTGCTGAGGTCACAGTACCAGCCTCATTCAGCCACTGCTCCAGAACCAGGCTTAACACGAGCACGGTGCCGCACTCCTTGTAAACAGGTTTATAACACTGGATTCAACAAGTGACGTGCTAGTAGGCTACCATAGAATTCATACAAATGCCCTTAGTGATCAGAGCCTGTTGCAACAAATACGTACGCCGAGCTCGCTGAAAACTTCCCGGACTTTGCGCAATCAAACGTTTTTCGCCCCATTCAGATGAACGGTGAAGCCTGTGCCCACGTAAAAGTATGGCAAGGTACGGCATGTCGATTTCATTCAGTGTTTCCCATTAATAACGGAGACTATGGCGCCCCCCCGCGGTCTAATTTTCTCCACCAGAGTCTAAAAACAAGCGAAGAAAGACATTTGGATTGGAAATTCATTTGCTTCTTGTCTGAACATAAACACATACAGTATAACATTAACTATACTGTTATACATTTTATTGATGAGATAAAATATCAGTAAAATGTTATTTTTTTTACTATATGATTTCTTTCTACTAATTATTCTATTCCCAAATCTTTAGGTTCTGTTTCGAAGATTACCATTTGAGTTACAATGACACAGCAATTTCCCTTGTGGATCAATAATGTTTGTGTAAATCTAAGAATATTAGATTAATATGAAGATCACCTATACCACCATAATCTCTTTCAAATTTGTGGGAAACACTGCATTTATGTTAGTTAAAGGGACTCTACGGAAGTTAAAATTTTAAAAATAATATATTTTCCACCCCCTACATGCTCCAGCAATGTCCCGCGCTGTACTGTGAGCCCACACCTATCCCACTCACTTGCCGCTATAAGCCTGCACTGTCACTCTAAAGTTGCGTGTTCGGGCCGAGGCAGCAGTCATTCACCAGCTTAACATGGAGACTGCAGTTACGCGGACGGCCAGAGGTGGCAGTCACGAGTATGAAAATGGACAACCTCTGTTGAGTCCCTTTAAAGTCATTTTTCTATCAATAACATATTGTAAGAGGAGGTTTAGTGGCCATTGGGCACATATCCAAACCTCAAAAAAGCAGAAAACTGAACTGAAATGATTTAGCATTTAGCTCAGATGCCACTTTTACACTTTTACACACCATTTCAAATCTTGAATACATTTCAAAAGGTCTGTTCATTCAGTTATGATTTCTGACTAGGCTTTGCCATCACACACATGCGGTCGGTGGGTTGACAGCAGCTGAAAACATCCGGATAGTTCATAAATTGCCATGTTTGGTGGCTAATGCTAACGGCTAACGGTAAATACGTTGAACAGGTGAACAATTTCTGAAAAGTGTAGCCATCTTGAGAGAGTAGAGTAGCCCCCTTGCTAACTATCCGTCCTCCTTTTTATTTTTATGACAGGCGATTATAAACAGAGCGGCTCGCGCAGTAGCGTCCACATGACACATGAACGTCAACCTTTATTAATTAAAATTTGAATAATAACCCGGTCCAACTAAATCATGAAATATCAAATAACATGAAATACACCTAGTACTGCTTCGACTAGTGCAGGTAATAAAAAATGTCTGACAAACATGCTGATCTGTTCAGGGAAGTGAGTTTGAAGGTGTCCAGACTTTAAACTTCATGATGCAATTGCACAGATCTTGTTGGAAGTCACTTACCCACGGGGCTCATCTCTGGAATACTGGACACGTATGGCTCGTTCTGGAACTGCGGCACGTTGTCGTTGATGTCTTGGACTTTGATGATGAACTCGGACTGGGGTTCCACCGGCTCCTCTGACAGTCTGTTGATGGCTTCGGCCTGGAGGATGTAGAAGGCCTTCTCCTCCCGGTCCAGTTTCTGTAGGGTGCGGATCTCCCCCGTGAACTCATCGATGGCGAACACCTCTCCGGCGCCCTCTCCTGACAGGATGTACTTGATGGTCAGGTTGCCTCTGTCGTAGTCTGATTTAAGCTGCAAGGAAATTTAAAATGCTACAATGATTTTGATCTAATGTTCCTGTCGGCCAATCACAGCCTGTTGCCTTTGCCTGTCAACCAATCACCTTTCAAGCAAGGAAACCATTTGAGTTCATGTGGACTCGGAAACGAAATGCACATGAACGCTCGCACAACTGGGGTCAAAATAAGCTTCCCGACCTTCGCAACTGACACGGAAATAAGACGATTTGTTTATTTATTGTTAAAAACTAGCTTTTGGGTTAGAGACAGTCTAATGGGTCGTACCAGATGCTTTTCACCCACACCCCAAATTTTTTAATCACAGCGAAAGGGGCGTGGCTGGAGGCTTTGGGGTGACGTGCGGGGGGTGAGTGTGTGGGCGGAGTCTGGGCCGGCGCAATAACAGCGATTAAATATGGAGAACACTACATTAACATTATGCTAAATGCAATTAATCTAACACTAACAACTAAACCTGAAACTACACTATTGAACAACTAAATAATTGACACCAAATAGTAATCTGTAGAACAAAAAGCTATGCTAAATATAACTAAATGCTGCTTATAAATTGCAAACCTGAAAATCGATATAAAAGCTCTCTCGCTATTCCAACACCACTCGCTAGGGGGCGTGTGCGAGACGCAGCAGGATACTGCCAGAGCCAATTGCAATGGTTGATTCAAATTCAAATGTGCTGCACTCGTTTAACCTGAAGAGGGTGCCGCAGATGATTTTAGGCACAGAAGTAGTATTTTGAACAAGTTTACACTAAAATGTCAAAATAATGTCAGGGACAAGTAGACAACACTATTAGACACTCATTCAGACAGATTATCAGTAGAAACAAAAACATGATTTAGTGTTTAGTTGCTCTTTAAACTAAAAACTGCTACTTCACAAATTTCCTGTGAGCTTTTGTCCTCAGACCAGAGAAATGTCCAACAATAATGCTAGCAAAAATAAAATTTACATGATATTTTATAAAATAAACAATTCACAGTTTAGCTTTTGAAACGCTAACACCAAAAGTAAATAGTCAGCTTTGTTAAAATGAGTGATAAAAGACTGTTTTTATCTGGTGAAATCAAAATCCCCACTTTCCCACCTAGAACACAAACCAAACGGGAACCACGGACGTCCATCTGGGGAAATCGAGTTCCCCAGTTCACCTGAACACGGCATATGACTCAGGGCTGGGCAATTAATCAAGCTCGAGTCAAATCGCAATATTAATAAAGGTCAACCTTAATGACCATGTGGTGCTATAAAGTAATAATATTTTCTTAAAAACACACAGAGTCTCACTGCAGGAAGCGCCCACTGACAAACGCTGCTCTTGGCGCTGACACTCCTGTTTATTACATTGATCTGTGAGCTTATTAGCTGACTGCACTGTTTCATCATCTGTTATCTGTTTACAGCAGCCAACGAGCACATAGATTGCTATGGCCAGTGTTATAAACCTGTTGACGAAGAGTGCGGCTCTGTGTTTTACGCTTTGGAGCAGCTGACAGCGGGTGGATGAGTCTGGTGCTGTGCCTCCGGAGCGAACTCCAACTCCCGCGATGCTTTGGATACGACACAATCAGAAGAAGAAGAAGAAGCGGGACACTCGATAATATTGGACCTTTCTTCAGGAATTCACCAAAGTGGATTCATGAATGTGCTGCCCCTGGCTGTATACCTCCTTTTCACTAATAACTAGCTTGTTAAAATCCCCTCTGAACAAATTTTATCAACAAAATAAAACCAATTTTGATCCTTATCCACATTTTTTTTAACACATAAAATATGTTTTCCTATTTTGATATGAAAACACAGAAAACTTCCAATACATTTATTTCTCATATTTATGCCAGTAATCTACAGCAAAAGTAGAAAATTGATATCAACCACCTTACATTTATTAAATCTGAAATACAGTCATATCAAGTTCCCAGTGTTAAATGCTTGCATACCCTCCAGGGCCCCCTTTGCCATCGTAAGGAAACACTGCTATAAAAAGAATATATATTGTTGCCTGCGTTGTCCCCCTGGAGCTTTTACATCCGCGCCATCTGTATTTCTTGTGCTGCTACATTGATACATTGCTTTTGGGAGTTGATATTTCTCACGGTCGAGCAGGGAGCCCATGCATTTTTAAAGCCCGTCGCGGCGTGAAGGGCGTGGAAGGTTGCCCGGCGCCGGACGGGCTTTCGCGCCGTGTATATACCTGGCCAATGACTCGCGGAGTGGGGTCTTCCTCCGGCACGAACAGCTGTTTCCAGATCCAGCCCCTCTTGAGGCGCCTGTGCACATGAGCGGGCCCCCGGGTCAGATGCTGCCTGTCCAGAGCCCCCCCAGAGCACCCGGCCTCGCCCAGCAGCCCCGAGGGAATCAGGGACAACCACACGACCGCTGCCAGATAGGCCTGGGGAAGAAAGAAAAAATGGAGATACAGGAAACTGCTGTCTGTGTGAACTATACAACTGGTGATATATTAATCTAATATACTGTACATAGTGACTTCCATTTAGCATAAGAATACTTCTTTTCAGATTTTGGGTCAGTTTGTTTTGTGAACATGGATGAATTGTCTAATCTTCACATTAAGGTGTAAAACTATCATCGTTTCTCCATAGATTTGTAACTTCGAGGCCCATTTTCTCAAAATGTATTTTTCTCATTGTTGCAACCAAATTTCCGAAATCTCCACTTTATATTAGGCACCTACAGACACCAAATTTTCCAGTCTTGTACTTTACAATATTTTGATGTAATTTTTTAAGAGGGATTTTTTCATATCTAATTCCTATTTGATATGTTGGATTTTAAACACCAATAAGCAAGGCAATTGTTGTTTTTTTACAGATTTGTTCATTCATAACTTTTTAATATAAATTATTCACAAAATAACATACAGTTGTGCTCATAAGTTTACATACCCTTTTAATCTTTTGGCTATTTTTCATAGAATATAAATGATCAAAAAAAAAAAATCGTTTTTTTTCCACTCATGGTTAGTGGTTGTGCGAAGCCATTTATTGCCAAAGAACTGAGTTTACTCTTTTGAAATCACAATGAAACAGAAACTACTCAAATGTCCCTGATCTAACGTTTACACGACCTTCAACAACTGCCAGGAAAATTGTTCAGGAGCAAAGAAAAACTCGCTTCAGCTGGAATACAGGACTCTCTGAAAATTGGACTCTGTTGTTTCAAGATGCACAATACGTAAACTTTTGATCAGGGACATTTGGCTGGTTTCTAGTTGGAAAGTGTAAACAAACAGGTTTTTTGACAATAAATGGCTTCACACAAACCACTAACCGTGAGTGAAATAGAGGCTTTTGTGTTATCATTCATACTCTATGCAATGCATAAGTTTACACATCCTGACATGAACACTTTTAGCCACAACTATCAACAAAATAAATGCATACATTTAAACCAGGCGCTATCCATTATTTAGATTTAGTCACAGAAATCCAGATGTTTTAAGTATTTCTTACACATGAAAACTTTAAATAATGGGCGTCCAAACGTTTTTCATTGAGGGCCGCGTATTGAAGTGAGGGCCACAGATCGGTGGCCAGCTTGGTCAAACATTCAACTGAGTTCATTAAAGACAGGCTTAAACCTTTCCCCACACCTGAAGTTTGTCTGGAACTTTAATGCAAGCCCTGTCTCACAGTACAATGTTAGTTTTTGGGGTTTTAATTGTGTAGAATTGTTAAACTTGCAGAAAAAAACGTATACTCTCTGGTGATGTGTGTCAATTCAACAAGAAGCTTGTGGGCCACCAAAAATTGGTCATTTGTACTCTGGGCATCCCTGCTTTAAATTAAACTGTTAAAATTTGTTCCCTATCCACCTGCCGTGTCTGGCCTTCATTTCAAAAGACATACTGTACTTTTGTGTTACCTTTAGAGCACTCCTCACTGTCCACCACCTTTCCTCGTCACTCATGGTTAGCCCACAGAAAGCAGAATTGTCCACGCAGTCAAACTGTCCCTTTGATGCCACAGTAACTCATGGTCCAGGCGGGAGCGGGCTGTCTCCGGGGTGCGATGTGGTTGGTATGCGCAATCATGTCTGCGGAATAAAAAAGTTAACAGTCTAATTAACAGCCAACGTGTAAAGTGTGAAAAATAGATCAGCGGGGAAGTATAGGGTTTAAAAAATAAGCCATTAATTATCCAAAGCTATAAATACACGTCTGAAGCGAGAGCAAGATGAAATAATTTATATGGAGGGTAGATTGGGTGAATTGGAGATGAATGTGCAATGCATTCTGGGGTGAAACAGCAATTACTGTGAACATGAACTGCAACATAGTATGACAGGTGTTAGAGTAGCCATTAGGGGTGGGAAAATAATCGTTTTTTAGATGCATCGTCAGCAAAACAATTCTGAATCGATGCAGAAATGTCAATAATCCGATGTCATGTTAGATTAAAAAAATTAAAAAAAATAAAACTTCTGTCCATTCCTGCCCATTCTACGCCATTGGTGATGTCAAGACGTACAGACGCACGCTTGAGCCCAGCACACACTTCAGACAAGATGGCGGGTCCAAAGAAGTAAACACTACGAGCGGCACCTTCTTAAAGTCCGATGTTTGAACAAATTTGGGATTTTATGAGACGGACGGGGACAGCAGACAAACACGGGACAAAACCGAGTGTGAGAAGAAGTTTAAAGACTTTGGCTACACGACAAACATGTGCCACCACCTCCGGCGCCGGCTTCCACCTGTCCACCTGGAGGTGAGATGATTTTTCAGTTTACAATCTTTTTTCTTAGCGGTAGCATGCTAACATCTTGATCAGCTTAACCTCTTAAGCCCGTGGCTGTTTTTTCCGAATTTGGTCTACATACTGTATACTCTGAAGGCTTTAACAGCTTGTAAAATGTCTACAATGTTCATATTGCTCTCATATGATATGAATGTCTATGGGGAGACTGTAGATGTGAACATTTTCAAGAAAATCATAGTCTAGGCGGATTCCCATTGTAATAATTTGGCACTTTTTGGCCAAAAAATTCTAATTTGTAATATTTCAATGACATAGAAAATGTTTGATCCTTTTTATATATTTGGTCATAAAATACAGTTTTTCCAAGAAAAAAAAAATACACTTTTTTTGTGAACACATTTAAAAAAATAGATTAAAATAAAAAAAGGATTGTCTCTAAAAGTGGCAAGTCCCCAAAAACGGGGACCTTAGGGCTTAAAAGGTTAAAATATTTTAAAACATTTTTTTCTTTCAAGGTTTCAAGGTGAACTTTTGAGCACAAAATAAAAATAAAATCTGGCTCTATCCATTATTCTGTCATTGAAAATGTTGGCAATTTTGGCCATTTTTACATAAGATTAAAATAAACAAGGATTGTCTCTAAAAGTTGCAAGTCCCCAAAAATGGGGACGTTAGGGCTTAAGAGGTTAAACACTGACTGCCTGAGCCTCCGTTGACACTACAAACTTAAAGGGACTCTACGGAAGTTAAAATTTTAAAAAATAATATATTTTCCACCCCCTACATGCTCCAGCAATGTCCCGCGCTGTACTGTGAGCCCACACCTATCCCACTCACTTGCCGCTATAAGCCTGCACCGTCACTCTAAAGTTGCGTGTTCGGGCCGAGGCAGCAG
>OMNZ01095497.1:0-10634 GCA_900303255.1 Lesueurigobius sanzi
TTCCCGATCACGCCCCTCCAGGTCTCACTGTCGTTGCCCACGTGGGCGTTGAAGTCCCCCAGTAGAACAACGGAGTCCCCAGTCGGAGCACTATCAAGTACCCCTCCCAGGGACTCCAAGAAGGCCGGGTACTCCCTACCGCTGTTCGGCCCGTAGGCCGAGACCACGGTAAGGGACCTGTCCCCAACCCGAAGGCGTAGGGACGCGACCCTCTCGTTCACTGGGGTGAACTCCAACACGTGGCGGCTGAGCTGGGGGGCAATGAGCAAGCCCACCCCAGCTCGCCGCCTCTCACCGTGGGCAACGCCAGAGAAATGGAGCGTCCATCCTCTCTCCAGGACATGGGTTCCAGAGCCCAAGCTGTGCGTGGAGGTGAGCCCGACTATCTCTAGTCGGTACCTCTCGACCTCCCGCACCAGCTCAGGCTCCTTCCCCGCCAGCGAGGTGACGTTCCACGTCCCAACAGCTAGATGCTGTGCGTGCGGACCAGGCCGCCGGGGCACCCGCCCTCGACTGCTGCCCAGTCCTCTCAGCACCCGACCCCCATGGCCCCCTCTGCAGGTGGTGAGTCCACAGGAGGGCGGGCCCACGTCTCCCTTTCGGGCTGAGATCAATCGGTTTCATCTCTATTATTAGATTACATATTATATTATAGAATAGATTTAACTCTAGAGTGTTTCAATAGTCATCCAACTATCATCATCAGCTAGATGTTGAGACTGGAACAACTGGGCTTATATACTGTACACAGCTGCAGGTGATGACTCGTTAGGCCACACCTGGGTCAGTCTGTGTCGCTAGATTTTCTTGCCGTCTTTTCCCAGTCTCGTACCAACTTTAGGCTGTCTCTGCCAAAATGATCTACAATTAGTTTATGTAGGTTCATGTGTAAACATATGAGTGTTAGGATACAATCTTTGTCAACTGGACAAATTTTAGATTTAGTTTCAGTAGTCATCCAACTGTCTATGGGTCATCACCTGCACCTGCATATAAGCCCAGTCGATTCCAGTCTCAACTCCTAGCTGATTGATTTTTGATATTTGAAATTTGATATTGATATTTACCCTGATATGACAGTGGCGGACAGAAAGTGGAGGGGACCAAACAGCAGTCATATTGTTTGTGACTGTGTAATGCAGGCACATGTTGTTCATCTGTGGTCCGGTCTTGACACATCAGCATGAATCATAATAGCAAAAGCTTTATTTATTCATTTTTAATACAGAAACAGAATTCTTAATGTCTGTAACCCAAGTCGTTCATCTGCGCTCCGGCCTAGACACATCAGCTGTCCGTCATCAACAAGTGGAGCCTCAAGAGACGAGGAAGTCACATGAAGGCCAAACAATCGCTGTCTTTGTGCTACTTTGTGTCAAATATATTTTTAGCCGCCACCATTGATACAGTGTCCTATCAACATGGCTAAATATAGGCCATGTAATCTTTTGTTTAGAAGGTGCAACAACCTCGCTGACACCGAGTTGGACCATGACACGCGGCGGCTGTATACGCCATAACTCTTGCTATGCCGATTTACGCTAAATATACTCTTCAGCGTCGCGTGCTGCACTGTGGCCTACGGCTTTTGTTCCCAGCGCTCAGGAACATTGCGTGCCTCAGTGTTGTGAGTTCAAGTCGTGGCGGAAAAAAAGTCACACAATAGTCACTAGTGTCCTGTCCAATAAAGCCCACGAGACACAAATAAAATGTTTTTACAATCTTACAGTCTTACAAATCTATCATACTACAAGGTACTTTTTCAATAACATCAGTTTCTCCAGTTGTACACACAATTACAATTACAAATACAAATACATGAAGTGACGTGTTCTGTGTGTGTGTGTGACTTTCAGGAACCTCGTCATCTCCAGTTCATCGCGGACTTCAGCGACAGTGACGTCTACACCGTGCTGTCGGCCAAGAAAGTGCACGGAGCGCCCACGGATTATGGCTTCTGTGTCAAGGTGCGCGCTTGTATGAACAACTTTCGGAAAATTGATGCCTTAAGCTTTGACTTGTGACTTGTGCCAATGAGACTTCAATCGGAGTTTATGTCTTTTCCTTTCAGTCTTTTGATGATCTTCTTTGATTATTGCGTCAACAAAATTTCATGCAAATAGTTGGCAAAATCAACCACAACAAATCACATGGCTTCAGGGATCTCATAGCTCTTTGACTGAAAGGGAAGATTTAGCAAAACAAAAAGTTCCTAGCTTTTCCTATTTTACATTTTAGGTGATGTTCATTATATTACTTTAGCTTTGGAAATGTTTACAGAATGTGAAAAAGTACCACCATACAGTACATAAAGATCTACTACAGCAGGGGTCTCCAACCTTTTTATACAGTGAGCCATTTTTGTTACACAAAAGTATTGTGTAACAAGAATGGCAGTGAGCTACTTTTGCTTCTAAGAAACATGTGTAACTAGGTCTATTCACCTTATTCAGCCCCGCCCACTTGTGTTGTAAAAGCATTTCCTGTTTTTATTAGCACTTCCTGTGAGTTGAAATTCCTTTGTTGTCAATGTAAGAGAGTGAAGAAAATAAAAAGGGAATCAACAAAAAACGAGCCAAAAGTTATTGTGGCTCAGTGGAAGAACAACATGAAAAGAGTGACCTAAAATTATTTTTTTGAGATATTATCTCTGACTTTTTGTCGTGACTATAATTGGCTAATTGTCTGTCCTCTAAAGCACCAAAGCTGATGGATATATTTATACAGCAGTTTGTTGTAAATGTTACATGTTTCACCAATAACAGAAATCAAAGCCAATATCAGACCTGCAGTTTGACCATAAACACAAGCTGGCGGCCCCCATTCTAACTTTCTGAATAAGGTGGATAGGAGCCATGATGATCATTCAACACAATAATTCTGTATAGTTTGCTATTCACTTAAGGGACTCAACGGAGGTTGTCCATTTTCATACTCGTGACTGCCACCTCTGGCCGTCCGCGTAACTGCAGTCTCCATGTTAAGCTGGTGCATGACTGCTGCCTCGGTGAGGAGGCAACTTCAGAGTGACAGTGCAGGCTTATAGCGGCAATTGAGTGGGATAGGTGTGGGCTCACAGTACAATGCGGGACATTGCTGGAGCTTGTAGGGGGTGGAAAATATTTTTTTTGTTATTTTAACTTCTGTAGAGTCCCTTTAAATATTTGGTTCAGAACAAAAAAATGCATCCAAATTTTGACTCAAGTGTTTGTAGAAATGTAAAAAGCCTTTGGCCAGCTACTGGCCCTGCACTAAGCTGCGTCCCGACTGGATCAGGCGAGTCGCGCGAAAAACAATCATCGCGTGTCTCATTTGTGTACCAACGCCTTTTCGCGTGTTCGCAACTTGGCATGGGAGGGGCTGTCGGTAGTAGTAGTGTGAGCAACAATGGTGGATATCGAGACAGTAGCGTGGCTCTATTTGCTATATAAAGCCAGACAACGTCGTCGTAGGGCATCTATGCAGCGTGTCTGGATTCACCGGGTCAACCAGAGACGTGCTGTATATGGTGAGTTTCACCATATACCGGGAGCTCTGCATGAAAACAGACTCCCGCCTGTCTCGTCCTGTTCATGCCGTCACCGGAGCAAGCCGCTGTGATTGGTTGCTGCGCGCGAATAAGCGAAAAAAGTTCAACATTTTCAACTTTTTCGCCGGGCGCTTGAAACGATCGCGAGCGACCATTTTGCGCGAAAACGGCGACATTTGCGCGTAAAAATCGCACGAAACGCCCTAAAAATGCAATTCGTGCCGCACAAATCGTGAAAACCATTCATTTTGAATGGAAACCATTCGCCCCGACGCGTCCGGTCGGGACGCAGCTTTACAGTATATCCTGTGAATATGGAATCATGTCTGGATAGGCCAATTGGCTTGGTCGTGGGCAAATTTTCACACACTAGTTTTTAGTCTTTCACTGCAAGAAATGATCTCTTGGTAAGTTTAAATGACTAGAATTAAGTATTTTTGACCTTAATTGGAGTAATTCTAACTTAACTTCTAAAAGTTTTGACAATTGAATAACTTTTTGCATTTAAAATAAGAAAAATGTGTAAAATAGATTTATTTTGTAATTTTAAGTGCAATATACAGTCTACTAGCAAATATAATTCTACCAAGAGAACTTTTAGATCAGTTTTTGCAGCTTTGTTCCTACTTTTTATTTTATTTTTCTTTAGTTTCAGTCAACAAAGCTGTAACATTTGTTGAAATGCGCTGACAACATGACCCCTGACTGCAGCTGATAATGTGTGCGTCCTCAGTCCTCGAAGGCCAGCTCGGTGAGGGAGCTGCGGCTGCTGTGTGCGGACGACGAGCAGGCGAGGACGTGTTGGATCACCGCCATGAGGCTCCTAAAGGTCTGAGTGCTGCGAACATCTGCGAGCGAGAACTGGGGCAGACTACAGGGAGGCTTGATTAGCGTTCCCATCGGACTTCATTTGTCATAGATTATATATACAGCATATTGTTCGGCCCGGCTCCCCAGTGGGTTTCGTGGAGAATTTTCATCAGTGGATTTACTTTACTCGAACGATGAGGGCCGACAGGTTGACACGCTCTTGTCATGTGTCAAAATGATTTATAGTCTATACAGGAACCTAACATAGACTGTATAAACATTACTTTATCCATTACCTATAGGTATTTGTTATAGCATTTGTCATTTTGTGCAGACTTGTAAAAATGCCTACATATCTAGATTAGTTTAAATGACTCAGTTCAGAATATTAATCTGCATTTTTTGCTTATTCTGTGGTGTTTCTGATTTATACTGTAAGTAAATTTATTTGCCAATGGGGTCTTGTCCTATAGAGTTCGGGAAAACCCACTGTTGCCATGGAAATCCGCCATGTTTGCACAGCTAGCAAGCGTTGTCCATAGACTAACGTTGGCAAGAAACATTATAAAAAGTGGAGAAAAGAGCAGAGGAACATCTCTGTTAGCTGCTGAGTCACTGCTGGTAAATACATCTAAACCGTTAGTGGGCTTGTGAGATAAATTTATGTACAAGTCGCAAAAATAAAAGTGGAGGTGACGTAATATCCTGTGGAGCTGTGGAGCCATCGTCTGCACCCAGACCCTCTTGAAAAATCTAGATGACAGTATTAAATAATGTCTAATCTAGTCTAATCTAGTCAAAACTACTCAAAACAAGATTACTATATTTAAATCAAGTCATTCATTCAAGACTTTATGGACGCAAAAAGTCGAGTTTAAATAGAGACCAAAGCTTCAATAATAGGATTCAACAGTTCTATGATTCTACACTTGCTATGTACAGTACATGCTATAGTGAGTTACAGCTGCACAGGATCTCACACCACAATTTACAAACATTTCACTTGCACGAGAGTGTCCTGGAACCTTTAGTAAAACTCTCAAAGAGTCATTGTATGCAACAGTCAGTTTATGAAGATTCCTCTTTTTATAGCTGTGCCAGAGCTGTGCTGTGTGCAATGGGAGAGCAAAAGGTCCGGACCTATACAGTGTGATTTTTACATCGGCAGAGCACATTACAAACAAGCATAATTGGCCTCCCTGTAGCCTGAACTGCTGCCTATGTGTCTCTGTCATCCGAAAGGTCGCTTCTGATATAATCCCCAAGATAGTTTATTTCATCTGTCACTTAAAGTCACTTAAAGCCATGCTTGGTTTTTAGTTTATAATAAGAGGCTCAGAAATATATTGGTACTGCAGACTTATGAAATGAAGTTCTTGTTCATAGTGCATTAGTTCTTCTGAGAATGTCTACCATGTCCAAGTAAAATTGGTACTGCGTGATATCCTTAACTAAATTGAAAATCAAAGTGAATCATGAATTGAATCGAATCGAATCCATTTGGGAAAGTCGAATCGATATCCAGGCCTAAGGGCCACCATGTCTAAGTTCACATTGCACTGCACTGCATTACATGATGTTAAAAAAGTTTCCTATTGTTGTTTGTTTAGTGGTAAAATGTTAGAATACCCACAAACAGATGAGATATAGTGGTACAGTAACAGTAATTTAATATTAGTCTGTATAATATTGTGTTTTGTGTTTTGTTTCAGTATGGGATGCAGCTCTACCAGAACTTTCTCCAGCCCCACCAGAAACAAAAGACCTCACCCATGGTAAGTGACAACATAAATAAATATAATATAATGATCTTCTTCCAGAGCAATGTGCATAGTCATCTCACATAACAGCTACCATTTTCAATCTGAATCCAATATTGAATTGTCTGTATGTACAGTATTTCTATGTAATAATAGCTGCTCACACACTACTCTCTGATCAGCCTGATGCCAGGGCAGTGAAAGGTCCCCTTGGACCCTTTAGGTCAGGACTTAAGTGTGTGTGTCTGGGGCAGCTGTGGTCAGCTGATAACAGCTACAACCAGAGCTTTAAATAGGAGATAAGAAAGAAGCTTGTTGTTTCACTTCAGACTCTTACGTAGCTGTTTGACATTGGATCATTAAAGGAAGAGTATTGTCTGATTCAAGTTTTCTGTTGAAAAAACGGCTCCACAGCTTCAACTGAAATTGACTTGCTTTAAGGTGAGACGCCGCAGGTGAATAGAGAAAAAATGTAACTGAGTGATATCAATTTGAAACTGTATATTACATAAATAGACTCTTCAGTCTTCATCTGTACTCTGCAGTTGAGGTGTAGGACGTTTCGCTCTTCATCCAAAAAGCTTCGTCAGCACTGAGAAAACCAAAACGCCAGTGGATCTTTATAAAGACCAGTAGGAGGAGTTCATCTGTAGGGCCCACCTCTCTCTGTTGTAAAGGTTAGAGAAAAACACCTTTGTTGTCAGTCTCGGTCTCAATGACCCTATTCACACCTGATCACTGCTCATTACATTCCTATTGTCTTGTCCTGGACTTTGTTCTAAGGCTATTCGCACCTTTCTGTCCTGGCCTCTGTCCTGGCCTCTGTCCTGGCCTCTGTCCTGGCCTCTGTCCCAGCCTGTTGAGCATGACAGAGCACTGGCTTCAGCCGAAGAATGCTGCTTCCGCTTAAACCATCTATTTTCGTTTGCTAAAATCTTAACTTATTTTTGGCAACAAAATCTAAATGATGGATTGAACCAGCTGTGTGGTTTTATTCTGTTGATATATTAGTTATATTAGGGCATTTGGGATATGGTATAACTAGTTATTAGTGAATAAATCTGGGTTTTTTTAGGGTTTAAAATGCAATAAATCAGGCTAAGAATTAATGCAAGACTGGAAAGTTTGGAGTCTGTAGGAGCTGCTAATGTGGAGATACTGTCACCACAATGTGAGAAAAATGCATTTTGAGATAAAGGCCATTGAATTGTTACAATTTCCCATGAAGTTCGATGGAGAAACGTTGAATCAGTGCAATAATTACACTCCTTATTGTACAGATTAGGTATTTGTTTCCAGGTGAAAGTTTATGTTAAGAAAGCAAACTGATCCAAAACCTGAAAATTGAAAAACAAAAAAATAAAATAAAATCAGTCCAATCCTGCAGAGTCTCACCTTCACATAGAAACAAGTTGAGGTGCATGAATACTTCCTGAACCTGCTGCGTGCTTGGTCAGACAGTGACTGGCTGCCGTGAGAGTCCACAGAGGTGTTATATAATGGGCCAGGGCGGACGAGGCACCTTCTGCACGGGGCGGGGGGCTGTCCCGGAATAGCTCCAGACTGCACTGGGGGCTTTGCAGTTAACACGTGGTATTTTTAGGCCCAGACATGCTAATGAAGCCTCTGCCCGCTATTAATATCTGCATCAGCTGCTCCTGCTCATATGTCTGTGCTGTAGAATGGCCACAGGCAGGACACACACAGACAACTATATGTGGAATAATCGACTTTATTCACGCTTAATACACTTTGAAGATGCTTTTCATCCTAAAATATTCATAGATTAGATTTATATGGCCTTTTGCAAGTTTCACATGCTCAGTTAATGTTTTTTTAGTTACCGTAGTCTAGAGCAGAGATTCTTAAACCTGAATAATTAAACCTAAAAGCCGGGGCCCTCAAATAGAGCATTCAAGATGTAGTAGGTTTAATAATATGTATTTAAACTCTTTGCCATGTTATTTGGTCTATCCTGTTTTCAATGAAGAATTATATTGCACACATTAGTATCATTTTATTCTTTGTATCTGGAAATAATCTTGCGACCCCCAGCTCAGTGTTCGCAACCCCTTAAAGTGTCCCCTAGAGCTAACCTATTTCTAGATTATGTTTTGTAGTGTATTATTCATATTCCAATAATTATTAAAACCAGTCTGTAAAGGACTGGTGAGGAGTTTTTTAACTAGTATTTTGCATCATCCCAAGAGTGATGACCCCAACGCTGTACTAGTTGAGAACCTTTTCAATCAATTTTAAATACCCACTTTTTTTTACGTTTTAGTTGCTTATGATCATATCAAGCAGCAACACTTTTACAATACATTTACAAATTAATTCTTACTTTTCCTCTGTCCCTGATCCCGGATTTAAACTAATTTCGTAGCTACAACTGTGTTCAAAATCAATCCTACTCTCTCCACATTATAACAGAGGTGCCTGAGGACACAAAGGCAGAATGCAATCCTTGAAGTGAATTGGTTCATTTCCCTTGTGGTGCCAAAAACAAGTCTGTCCAGTCATCAATATGCCATAAAAACAAAGACAAAAGCCCACACACAAAAAACCCACATTGATTCATAAAGTGACATACCATGTAAATCCACTAGAGGGCAGTGCCTTATTGTGAATCAGCCAAACACCGCGCTGTCAGGTCCAGGCTTCTAAAGGACATAATGAAGAAACTGATGAGGTTTGGATGGAGTGAAATATGATTTGTGTTTCAGAGGAGCATTTCGGAAAACTCACTGGTGGCTATGGACTTCTCGGGACAGAAGAGCCGCGTGATTGATAACCCGTCTGAGGCGCTGTCTGTCGCCGTGGAGGAGGGACTGTCCTGGAGGGTGAGTGACATTTCAGATTTGAAATATAGGATGAGCAAAAGAGTCAACAGTCTTTCATGTCCCCCAAAAAAACCAAAAAAAAAACAGCAATGTATAGTCTTCTCCTTTATATTTTCAAACATAATATTATTATCTAACATACAGAAGAAAATTGTATGATACAGTACAGTAGGTTAATGAATGTGGTCACTAACAGCTTCAATATTTCAAAATAAGAGACGAAGAAATGTTGCATCACCTAAAACAAAACTTCACATTACTAAAAATGTGAGTTATGAATTGACTTAATAACAAACAAACAAAATATATCTTTTTAAGGATTACCAGGTGTTACATGTCTCTAATGATTCTGTTTTATATCACTTCTGAATTGTCTCCTTTTCTTAAAGCCACACTGCAGAATATTCCAGGTTGTATTGAATGACAAGGCTATATTTTCAGTTATCAAATTTGGGTAATGAAAGAAGAACTAGTCGTTTTAAACATCATAATGGCTTGCTGCTGTAGTATCTCCATGAAGTTGAGCTGGTGATGTCCCGCTTCTGCAAAGTTACATGTCGGGTCTGAAGCGAGGCCGCTCACAGAAAACACAGATTCAGTTTTTGAGGTATATTTTGCTCATAAAAAAACACAATGAAATGGGGTCTCTTATCCTTGTACTGCAAGAAATGCTACACTGTGTGGCTTTAAATACTTAAGAAATACCTGATATTGCTTTATCTTAAGACGAGCTGCAGGTGAATCGGTAAAACATTTTCATTTAGATCTAGAGATAGCAATTTGAAACTTTTAGTGTTGATTTCTGACATAAATATCACAAAAATGTATTGCAAGTTTTCTTTCAATTAATGTCCATCCATCTTCTTTCGCTTATCCGTTCCCGGGTCGCAAGGGCAGCAGTCCAAGCTTCCCAGGTTACATAGCACCAGTCCCTTATGGCTCCTCCTGAAGGCGGTGGGTCCATGGAAGGACGGCCCCACGGTGCTCCTTCACCTCTGGGCGATGTAACCGGCCTTGATGGTCTCATCTTAAGGGGCTTCTGACCCTCTCTTGGTCTGACCCGTCACCTAGGACCTGTTTGCCCTGGGAGACTCTACCAGGAGCATATGCCCCAGACAATACTGTAGCTCCTAAGTTCATGCTCAAACCACAGGCTGTAAAAAAGAATGGACTTATTGTATCTCACTACTTCCTGAAACCATAAGGAAGTGGGCACTTATTCTGGAAGTGTCTTGCTTTAATTAACTTATGTAAACCTTTTGGCTCTTCTTTAAGTCATTATTGGACACAGACTTGTCATTGTTACCGCCACATGTTTGTCTTAACATGCACTACAACGTCCTATTTTTTTTCATTTCACTATTTTCGTTTTCACCCTATTCTTTTTTTTATTTTTATTTAACTTACAAATCAACATTCATACAGAAAACAACACATATATATGGAGAGATATTTAATATTAAGGGTTACAACAAAAGAACATTCATACAACAAACAAGATAAAGATGTGGAGAGATACATGATTTTAAGGGATACAACCAATAACGTGTGTGTGTGTGTGTGTGTATGTGTGTGTGTGTGTGTGTGTGTGTGTGGTGCTGTGCACGCGCTCGTATAGGTAGGAAAATTGGGAGGGAGAAGGGGGAAGCACCTGGCGTCAGCGCGCGCTCTCTCACGCCTGTAAACATGCAG